>OZ025264.1:28117647-28269473 GCA_964019135.1 Arenicola marina | reverse complement strand
GCGAAGCGAGGATGGAGCCCAACCGACAGTCTGATACGGTCATCTTCATAAACGCGTTCTGGAGTGGCAGTGTCGGGCCAGTCACAGGAAAGCAATAATTGGTCACACAATACCGAAATTTGAAGGTAGGATCACTGACAGGACTCCTTAGTAATAAATCACGTAAGGACGAATATCCACTTCTCTTGAATAACAGCAGATCTAAATGAAAGTGGGAATCCACTGCAACAGCTGTCGAGTTGACACTATTGGCTAGCTCGATTAATCCAGGCTCCATACCACAAACATTTGCCAACACTCTCCAATGGAGTAATACATGGGAGATAGAAGGTGGCGATGGGATAAGGGGGAATAATGAAGCAACTGCGCTAGAATTCAGGTCTTTGCCCAGTCGTGAGTGCAGATCTGCCAACAAACCATCATGTGGAGTTTCAAAAAGTAATGTAGGAGGGATGAGGTCACGGGACACAATAAGCGTTATCAACTGATGTATGTCTGTCAAATTCAGACAGCCAACTATTTCGTTTATGAATACTTCGGCGTTAGTCAGATATTCCTCAAAATGTGTTTCTGATAAGGCGCCACCCTCATGGGACAATTGATTAATGTGGCGATCCAAAAAGGTTTTCTGACTTTCTTGCTTATGGCATGCTGTCAAGGGACCCAAAAACCCAAAACCAAGGTATATTCTCTTTTAACACATGACATTTAAGATGCTTATCTCTTCGATGATAAATGTGGCAACAGTAAGCTGTACTAGGCTTGGGTTGGAGAGTTGGAGACTCGCCAAGCCCGGTTTCGTCATAGTCAGGTACAAAGGCAGATTCCTCCATGATTAGTGTCTGAAAGCAATTGGAATATAAGGTTCAGAAGCATCCGATCCTATTCATTCACTTACAACACACATTATACCGTCAACGGATAAAGGCTGTTCGATTATGCTACATAATCAGTCAAATACTGTGGAGGCCTTCTTTGTCTTTTGACATTTGAATTGATTATAACGTTATCATTTGTATCAACGTCACTAGACAGTTTAGAAAAAAAGGCTGGGATCAATTTGATCTTGCGTCTGAGTACGATCGTCATTAAATAGGACAGAAATGTCGATGTCATCAGTAGGGTCTTGTTCTACGTCCTGCATTCGTGCTGCGCAATTTTAATAAGGTGTGGCGCATTCTCCGCTTCTACAGGGGGATGGCCCTGGCCTCGCATATGCGGAGGTGGTCAGGATGAATAATAGACTGGTGTTTGGTATCTTTAATCTTAAACAGTACAGGTTGTTAGTACCTGAATTATTAGGTAAGGGCCTCTCCAAGGAGCTTTCAGTTTCCTACACTGACCGACTTTGGTCGCGGAGTCAATTTTATATACCACATCGCCAATCTCATACGATCTCTGGGGGACTTTGAGGTCGTTATCCTTGTTCTGCCTGAACTGTGTCATTAGGAGGGTTCCCCAAGCAAAAGGATGGATTGTCCCTAAGATTTCCCTTAATTCTTTGACATAATCCGTTGGTTGTTGTTGTGGGTGGACGTCGGGAGAGTTCATCAGGATATTTATGGGTTGTGGGACTTCCCGGCCAAGCATCATTATATTTGGAATATACCCCGTTTGACGAGTCTGCATTGCCCTAACTGCGCCCGCTAATTGGGGAAGGTATTGATCCCAGTTATGTTGTCCTTTCGATAATAAGCAGCGAATCATTTGCAGAATCATCTTTCAACCTGTCCATTGAACAAGGTCTATATGAAGTAGTTCGCGTCTTGGTAGCTTCTACTAAGTGACACAGGGATTGTATCAAGTGACCCTCAATGTTTCGGCCCTGATTTGTATGGATTTGTAAGGGACAACCAAATCGAGATATGAAAATATCAACGGCTGCTTTAGCAACTAGTTCAGCTGATTGGTTGGGCAATGGGATACATTCAAGCCATTTGGTGAATTGATCAATGATCATCAAAATATACCGAGTACCAGTTTTCTTTTATTTTAGCGGGCCCAGAATATCCATGTGAAGTCTCTCCATGGGTGTCCCAGCATGGTACATGCCTTTGGCTTGATAACATTTTTTTTTATATTTCTAATGCACTTCTCACAAGTTTTAACATACATTTCACAGTCCTTCGTGAGTCCGTACCAAATGAAGCCTTGTTTAACTTTTAGTCGTGTTTTGTTGCAACCCAAATGTCCTGACAATTTCGTATCGTGATTTTGTGATAGAACCTCCTTTTGGAGAGCGTTGGGCACTATGAAGAGTAGCTCAGAGGAACCATTTTTTCCCCACCGATAGTATAGCACTCCATCTTGAATTACCAATTGTTTCTTGTTGAGCCACCAGTGTTTCACAGCCCTACTCGTCAAGTAAAATTCATGCAACGAGAGTTCAATAGCATTTATTTGCCATAAAATGAGATCTTTCAAATGGGGGTCCTTCAACTGGTTATTTCTAAGATCAGTTGGGGCGTATTGAGCTACCCAATCAGACTTAATCAGGCTGGGTGTACAACTATTGTCATCCCTAGAATCATCGAGACGAATCGTTGGGACGGCCAAAAGTATAACGTCATCGACTTCCTTCTAGAAACGAGGCCATTACTGTTGGGCCGAGAACAATATTTACAATCCCCACAAGGAAGGTCTTGTACCTTACTTCCCGCCTCATAGCAGTCACAAAAGTCAAGTGTGTCCGGAATTCGTGATAACGTGTCAGCATTAACATGTTTCTTCCCCGGTCGATGGAGGATTGACATGTCATATTGGGACAACTCCTCTATCCAGCGAGCTAACTGTCCTTAAAGTAAGACTGTTATGATCCATCCGGACGAACATTTTGCTTCCCAGCAAGAAGTGTCGGTATTGACGGCTAAAGATTACGATAGATAGTAACTCTTGCCTGATGGCGCAGTGGCGTCTTTGTGCTTGTGTCAAAATGAGGCTACCATAGCTACGGACTACCCCATCCCGAATCTGCATCAACTCTGTGCCAATAGCTTTGTCACTAGCATCAGTATCTAGAACAAGCAGTCCCTCCGGGTCGGGAAGGTAAAGAGTACAGAATGGACAAGAACGTGTTTTAGCGCATCAAACGCCTGTTGATGATTATCCCTCCACCCATATTCTCTTCTTCGACCAGTCAATTCATACAGAGTTTGAGCAATATTTGCCAGATCTTTGATGTGATCGCGATGATAGTTTATGAAACCCAGAAAACTGTCAACATCTTTCACACAACGTGGTATAGGCCAGTGGTCCAGAATGACGTTGACATTTGCGGGAAGAATAGATACTCCTTCTTGGTTAACTAACTTACCAAGGAAGCTGACCTCAGTTTGGAACAATTGACATTTCTTCGGCTTCAGTTTAAGGTTATGTACTCTAAAAACGTTCAAAGACACTACGTAAATTAATCAGGTGATCTTCAAAATTCTTTCCAGGTCTCCAGTGATGATTATATGTCTCCAGATAAATCTCACATGTTAATCAACCCCTATGCATGTTCATATACATTCTTATTTTATTCCTTAGAGGTCACAGGACGATTAAGCTTTGCTTTTAATGATACATGTCCCCACAAAACCCAACTTCGGTACCAGCAAATTGTTGGGCAGACGTTGGAGTGCTGTCCTATCCAACCCCTTAAAAATCCGCTGCTTGCACTTCCATCCAATAAATGTTATAAAGGATTATATCAGCAAAAATTCCAATCCGCCAGCAGCCCGCAATATCCGGCGAGCTCCTATTATATAACGCCAAGGGTGACGGGGTGGGTGGCACTTGCTCCCCGATCAGCCGACGAATTTATATATTTTAGTTTTACTGTTTCATTATTTTCACATTTAAGGCTATTCAAGGCATATGTAGCCTCCTCGGTCGCCTGCGTATAATTAACTTTGTATTATGTTGCATCCGATCTCATGTGTTTTGTTTTTGTCTTCTTTTCTTCCCTAATAAGAGTCATTCTTTCCCATTTCCACGAACTCCATTAAATAACGTCCTAATTGCACCTGAGTTTTCCCTCCGTCGTCTCGCTGTTCCTGCTGCCGTTGGAATGAAAAATTGTAGCTTTCCGTATCAACCTATTACTCACTGCACGGCGTAGTTTGCATAGAAAGTAACAATTGAGATGGAAGTTTTCGATTTGAGGGCGTTCACCTGAGTTCAACTTTATTGTGCCCTCGATATTGTTTATACCGAAAGCGCATATGACATGTGCGGAATTTGCAGAACGGTTGAGGGACAATCGAGGGTCCGAGAATATGGCAGACGACACTCTATGGTTTCCCGCCATTAAACTCACGCCATCAGATATATTATTAAAGATAAAAATGATTGTCCATAATGCTGGCATGACAGATTACCATTAACATTTACCAGAACTGCAACATGTTTGCCACATGTAATGATAGATATGACAAAACGGTATATAACTGCGGCTTGACATAAACAACATAGATATACAATACAATACAGTAAATCTCGAGTGCTACGTCACAGATTTATGCGTAATTGTTTTATTGTATAGGTTTTTAGATGACAAGTATGCGCCGGGCCATGATTCCAACTATAACAATTATGGGATACAAATAACGACAAGTATATAGTAATCGTGCTCAGGCCTCAAAGATTATATCGTTGTAGCAGTGAGTCAAACCATTCCTACTATAGCCTCGGCTGGAGGGATCACCCCTTTAGCCGAAGAGGTAGAGTGGTTGACTTGAGATCGACTTGAGATCGGGAGATCGTGAGTTTGACTCCCGCTGGGGACCAAAACGGCGCCCGCCGTTACATCATTATGTTGTATAATTGGTATTGTTTGGGATTACTCACTGGTTATGTATGCAGTGCCAGTCGTATCAGGAAAGCTTGAGGTGGATGCCGGCCGACACAACAGAATCCCGATGTCCCGCCGTGCTGGTTGCCGTCTAGTTCCACACTGCTGGCCTGCAGTCTCGTTCGCCAGGGGGCGCTTCTGCTTCCAGTACTATGCGCTAGGGGTTGCATCTACAAGTTAGAAGGCGCTCAGGGTCCCCCCAATTGACCTTACTTTTGCCCGATACTATACCCCCCCCCCCCCCCCGCCGTATGTCTTTTAAGGTAAAGACTTATTAATCAATATGGAATAATAGGGCTATAAAGTCTCGTTCGCTTAGACTTCCGGTTTAGTCATTTTGGGGACAAACAAACGAAGCACGTGTTCGGAACGAGTTTAGAATCTTTGCGCACACTGGTATCCTTACTATCTGTGACGTAGGTGTGACGTGTATGTTACGCAAAGAAAGAGACTGGGAACCAGACTACCTGCGCAAAAGCCAGGCGCCGAGGGGTGGGTCCATTGCGGAAGGCCTAGCGATATGATTAAGAATATTTAAGAAATATAGCTTCACAAGACGGATAGACGACATATTTTTTATTCGTTTGCGCCATCACAATGACGAATATTTGTTACGACGGGACAATACGACTGAGAAATTAAAGTTTTTTTGCATTTCCTACGAAAACGAGGCATTATGACGTCACACGGATTCTCCCCGGTGACAACGTTGGCGCTACGCTTCAAACAGAAAACTTACAAAAATGAAGATACTTGGTCTTTTTGTGATCCAAAAGTGATACGAAAACATCCAACTGGTCTTATTGTATCTTTACCATGTGGTTTAATGACGCATCCGTGTGCTGTTACTCCATGTACTGCACATTTTGACAGCGGAATGGTTAAGTCGATCCCTTGCTCTCGCCATTTTTGTTACCGCGGAGGCACGCGAACGTCTGTGACGTCACTCGCTGTTTGAGGAACTTGCAAAAGCCCGGGTGCAGGGTTAAATTTAGAACGTTATTTTTAGCTTTCGAGTGTTTTGAAGACGGATTTTTCTTTGTATATTCCCAAAGTTCCGCGCTTCATCGCCTCGAAATATTTTAACGTATATCTCCCATAGCCATGTTTAGTGAAATGGTACTCATAGTCTTTAGATCAAACCTGGAAAGAAATTGACTTATAGCTGCCTATACTTCAACATGGAGCACGTGTGTTTGTTTGTCCCCAAAGTCTCGCGGCCCGATCGCGAGAACTGTATAGCCCTATTAAGTCTACGGGTATAACTAACTTGTTCATTAGCGATCTCTTTACCCTCATATTTATTCTGATAAGTTGTAGAACTGTTTCGCAGTATTGCTGGTGGTAGTTAGGACCATAGAGACGGGCAATCCCTTAATCCGGCTGATCTTTTTTGCCACTTCTCCTATCAGGCCTGGGTGCGAACAGTTCAAGGAAGATGTATACAAAGGAGGAACTAAGTATGGAGCATCAGATTCGAGAACCATACGGGAAAGCTGGATGGTCTGAATGGTAATAGAGTTTAAAGGGTTCCTCTCCCGCAACACTAGCGCAGTAAACCCGAAAATCGTATTTGGGAAAGCATTGCTCCACTCTTTATACCCCGTCATCGACACCGTGAGGCAATGCATATGGATCTTGTGGTTGCGGGCCAACATATTTCGGGCAATTTTGAAGCCGTCAGAGATCGCCTGTCCAGTACCTTCATCCCGACAGTGAATTACAATAGGTAGATTTCTACACAGAGCGATGTCCATAAATATCTCTGATGTTTCTCTCTGCAATTTCTTCGAGAACTGACTGCCTGTGTAGTCAAGCCCCACTTGCCCTGATCCAATAATTGATGGATAATTTCAAGATTAGTTGTATTACCCAAGGCTGCGAAGCGAGGATGGAGCCCAACCGACAGTCTGATACGGTCATCTTCATAAACGCGTTCTGGAGTGGCAGTGTCGGGCCAGTCACAGGAAAGCAATAATTGGTCACACAATACCGAAATTTGAAGGTAGGATCACTGACAGGACTCCTTAGTAATAAATCACGTAAGGACGAATATCCACTTCTCTTGAATAACAGCAGATCTAAATGAAAATGGGAATACACTGCAACAGCTGTCGAGTTAACACTATTGGCTAGCTCGATTAATCCAGGCTCCATACCACAAACATTTGCCAACACTCTCCAATAGAGTAATACATGGGAGATAGAAGGTGGCGATGGGATAAGGGGGAATAATGAAGCAACTGCGCTAGAATTCAGGTCTTTGCCCAGTCGTGAGTGCAGATCTGCCAACAAACCATCATGTGGAGTTTCAAAAAGTAATGTAGGAGGGATGAGGTCACGGGACACAATAAGCGTTATCAACTGATGTATGTCTGTCAAATTCAGACAGCCAACTATTTCGTTTATGAATACTTCGGCGTTAGTCAGATATTCCTCAAAATGTGTTTCTGATAAGGCGCCACCCTCATGGGACAATTGATTAATGTGGCGATCCAAAAAGGTTTTCTGACTTTCTTGCTTATGGCATGCTGTCAAGGGACCCAAAAACCCAAAACCAAGGTATATTCTCTTTTAACACATGACATTTAAGATGCTTATCTCTTCGATGATAAATGTGGCAACAGTAAGCTGTACTAGGCTTGGGTTGGAGAGTTGGAGACTCGCCAAGCCCGGTTTCGTCATAGTCAGGTACAAAGGCAGATTCCTCCATGATTAGTGTCTGAAAGCAATTGGAATATAAGGTTCAGAAGCATCCGATCCTATTCATTCACTTACAACACACATTATACCGTCAACGGATAAAGGCTGTTCGATTATGCTACATAATCAGTCAAATACTGTGGAGGCCTTCTTTGTCTTTTGACATTTGAATTGATTATAACGTTATCATTTGTATCAACGTCACTAGACAGTTTAGAAAAAAAGGCTGGGATCAATTTGATCTTGCGTCTGAGTACGATCGTCATTAAATAGGACAGAAATGTCGATGTCATCAGTAGGGTCTTGTTCTACGTCCTGCATTCGTGCTGCGCAATTTTAATAAGGTGTGGCGCATTCTCCGCTTCTACAGGGGGATGGCCCTGGCCTCGCATATGCGGAGGTGGTCAGGATGAATAATAGACTGGTGTTTGGTATCTTTAATCTTAAACAGTACAGGTTGTTAGTACCTGAATTATTAGGTAAGGGCCTCTCCAAGGAGCTTTCAGTTTCCTACACTGACCGACTTTGGTCGCGGAGTCAATTTTATATACCACATCGCCAATCTCATACGATCTCTGGGGGACTTTGAGGTCGTTATCCTTGTTCTGCCTGAACTGTGTCATTAGGAGGGTTCCCCAAGCAAAAGGATGGATTGTCCCTAAGATTTCCCTTAATTCTTTGACATAATCCGTTGGTTGTTGTTGTGGGTGGACGTCGGGAGAGTTCATCAGGATATTTATGGGTTGTGGGACTTCCCGGCCAAGCATCATTATATTTGGAATATACCCCGTTTGACGAGTCTGCATTGCCCTAACTGCGCCCGCTAATTGGGGAAGGTATTGATCCCAGTTATGTTGTCCTTTCGATAATAAGCAGCGAATCATTTGCAGAATCATCTTTCAACCTGTCCATTGAACAAGGTCTATATGAAGTAGTTCGCGTCTTGGTAGCTTCTACTAAGTGACACAGGGATTGTATCAAGTGACCCTCAATGTTTCGGCCCTGATTTGTATGGATTTGTAAGGGACAACCAAATCGAGATATGAAAATATCAACGGCTGCTTTAGCAACTAGTTCAGCTGATTGGTTGGGCAATGGGATACATTCAAGCCATTTGGTGAATTGATCAATGATCATCAAAATATACCGAGTACCAGTTTTCTTTTATTTTAGCGGGCCCAGAATATCCATGTGAAGTCTCTCCATGGGTGTCCCAGCATGGTACATGCCTTTGGCTTGATAACATTTTTTTTTATATTTCTAATGCACTTCTCACAAGTTTTAACATACATTTCACAGTCCTTCGTGAGTCCGTACCAAATGAAGCCTTGTTTAACTTTTAGTCGTGTTTTGTTGCAACCCAAATGTCCTGACAATTTCGTATCGTGATTTTGTGATAGAACCTCCTTTTGGAGAGCGTTGGGCACTATGAAGAGTAGCTCAGAGGAACCATTTTTTCCCCACCGATAGTATAGCACTCCATCTTGAATTACCAATTGTTTCTTGTTGAGCCACCAGTGTTTCACAGCCCTACTCGTCAAGTAAAATTCATGCAACGAGAGTTCAATAGCATTTATTTGCCATAAAATGAGATCTTTCAAATGGGGGTCCTTCAACTGGTTATTTCTAAGATCAGTTGGGGCGTATTGAGCTACCCAATCAGACTTAATCAGGCTGGGTGTACAACTATTGTCATCCCTAGAATCATCGAGACGAATCGTTGGGACGGCCAAAAGTATAACGTCATCGACTTCCTTCTAGAAACGAGGCCATTACTGTTGGGCCGAGAACAATATTTACAATCCCCACAAGGAAGGTCTTGTACCTTACTTCCCGCCTCATAGCAGTCACAAAAGTCAAGTGTGTCCGGAATTCGTGATAACGTGTCAGCATTAACATGTTTCTTCCCCGGTCGATGGAGGATTGACATGTCATATTGGGACAACTCCTCTATCCAGCGAGCTAACTGTCCTTAAAGTAAGACTGTTATGATCCATCCGGACGAACATTTTGCTTCCCAGCAAGAAGTGTCGGTATTGACGGCTAAAGATTACGATAGATAGTAACTCTTGCCTGATGGCGCAGTGGCGTCTTTGTGCTTGTGTCAAAATGAGGCTACCATAGCTACGGACTACCCCATCCCGAATCTGCATCAACTCTGTGCCAATAGCTTTGTCACTAGCATCAGTATCTAGAACAAGCAGTCCCTCCGGGTCGGGAAGGTAAAGAGTACAGAATGGACAAGAACGTGTTTTAGCGCATCAAACGCCTGTTGATGATTATCCCTCCACCCATATTCTCTTCTTCGACCAGTCAATTCATACAGAGTTTGAGCAATATTTGCCAGATCTTTGATGTGATCGCGATGATAGTTTATGAAACCCAGAAAACTGTCAACATCTTTCACACAACGTGGTATAGGCCAGTGGTCCAGAATGACGTTGACATTTGCGGGAAGAATAGATACTCCTTCTTGGTTAACTAACTTACCAAGGAAGCTGACCTCAGTTTGGAACAATTGACATTTCTTCGGCTTCAGTTTAAGGTTATGTACTCTAAAAACGTTCAAAGACACTACGTAAATTAATCAGGTGATCTTCAAAATTCTTTCCAGGTCTCCAGTGATGATTATATGTCTCCAGATAAATCTCACATGTTAATCAACCCCTATGCATGTTCATATACATTCTTATTTTATTCCTTAGAGGTCACAGGACGATTAAGCTTTGCTTTTAATGATACATGTCCCCACAAAACCCAACTTCGGTACCAGCAAATTGTTGGGCAGACGTTGGAGTGCTGTCCTATCCAACCCCTTAAAAATCCGCTGCTTGCACTTCCATCCAATAAATGTTATAAAGGATTATATCAGCAAAAATTCCAATCCGCCAGCAGCCCGCAATATCCGGCGAGCTCCTATTATATAACGCCAAGGGTGACGGGGTGGGTGGCACTTGCTCCCCGATCAGCCGACGAATTTATATATTTTAGTTTTACTGTTTCATTATTTTCACATTTAAGGCTATTCAAGGCATATGTAGCCTCCTCGGTCGCCTGCGTATAATTAACTTTGTATTATGTTGCATCCGATCTCATGTGTTTTGTTTTTGTCTTCTTTTCTTCCCTAATAAGAGTCATTCTTTCCCATTTCCACGAACTCCATTAAATAACGTCCTAATTGCACCTGAGTTTTCCCTCCGTCGTCTCGCTGTTCCTGCTGCCGTTGGAATGAAAAATTGTAGCTTTCCGTATCAACCTATTACTCACTGCACGGCGTAGTTTGCATAGAAAGTAACAATTGAGATGGAAGTTTTCGATTTGAGGGCGTTCACCTGAGTTCAACTTTATTGTGCCCTCGATATTGTTTATACCGAAAGCGCATATGACATGTGCGGAATTTGCAGAACGGTTGAGGGACAATCGAGGGTCCGAGAATATGGCAGACGACACTCTATGGTTTCCCGCCATTAAACTCACGCCATCAGATATATTATTAAAGATAAAAATGATTGTCCATAATGCTGGCATGACAGATTACCATTAACATTTACCAGAACTGCAACATGTTTGCCACATGTAATGATAGATATGACAAAACGGTATATAACTGCGGCTTGACATAAACAACATAGATATACAATACAATACAGTAAATCTCGAGTGCTACGTCACAGATTTATGCGTAATTGTTTTATTGTATAGGTTTTTAGATGACAAGTATGCGCCGGGCCATGATTCCAACTATAACAATTATGGGATACAAATAACGACAAGTATATAGTAATCGTGCTCAGGCCTCAAAGATTATATCGTTGTAGCAGTGAGTCAAACCATTCCTACTATAGCCTCGGCTGGAGGGATCACCCCTTTAACCGAAGAGGTAGAGTGGTTGACTTGAGATCGACTTGAGATCGGGAGATCGTGAGTTTGACTCCCGCTGGGGACCAAAACGGCGCCCGCCGTTACATCATTATGTTGTATAATTGGTATTGTTTGGGATTACTCACTGGTTATGTATGCAGTGCCAGTCGTATCAGGAAAGCTTGAGGTGGATGCCGGCCGACACAACAGAATCCCGATGTCCCGCCGTGCTGGTTGCCGTCTAGTTCCACACTGCTGGCCTGCAGTCTCGTTCGCCAGGGGGCGCTTCTGCTTCCAGTACTATGCGCTAGGGGTTGCATCTACAAGTTACAAGGCGCTCAGGGTCCCCCCAATTGACCTTACTTTTGCCCGATACTATACCCCCCCCCCCCCCGCCGTATGTCTTTTAAGGTAAAGACTTATTAATCAATATGGAATAATAGGGCTATAAAGTCTCGTTCGCTTAGACTTCCGGTTTAGTCATTTTGGGGACAAACAAACGAAGCACGTGTTCGGAACGAGTTTAGAATCTTTGCGCACACTGGTATCCTTACTATCTGTGACGTAGGTGTGACGTGTATGTTACGCAAAGAAAGAGACTGGGAACCAGACTACCTGCGCAAAAGCCAGGCGCCGAGGGGTGGGTCCATTGCGGAAGGCCTAGCGATATGATTAAGAATATTTAAGAAATATAGCTTCACAAGACGGATAGACGACATATTTTTTATTCGTTTGCGCCATCACAATGACGAATATTTGTTACGACGGGACAATACGACTGAGAAATTAAAGTTTTTTTGCATTTCCTACGAAAACGAGGCATTATGACGTCACACGGATTCTCCCCGGTGACAACGTTGGCGCTACGCTTCAAACAGAAAACTTACAAAAATGAAGATACTTGGTCTTTTTGTGATCCAAAAGTGATACGAAAACATCCAACTGGTCTTATTGTATCTTTACCATGTGGTTTAATGACGCATCCGTGTGCTGTTACTCCATGTACTGCACATTTTGACAGCGGAATGGTTAAGTCGATCCCTTGCTCTCGCCATTTTTGTTACCGCGGAGGCACGCGAACGTCTGTGACGTCACTCGCTGTTTGAGGAACTTGCAAAAGCCCGGGTGCAGGGTTAAATTTAGAACGTTATTTTTAGCTTTCGAGTGTTTTGAAGACGGATTTTTCTTTGTATATTCCCAAAGTTCCGCGCTTCATCGCCTCGAAATATTTTAACGTATATCTCCCATAGCCATGTTTAGTGAAATGGTACTCATAGTCTTTAGATCAAACCTGGAAAGAAATTGACTTATAGCTGCCTATACTTCAACATGGAGCACGTGTGTTTGTTTGTCCCCAAAGTCTCGCGGCCCGATCGCGAGAACTGTATAGCCCTATTAAGTCTACGGGTATAACTAACTTGTTCATTAGCGATCTCTTTACCCTCATATTTATTCTGATAAGTTGTAGAACTGTTTCGCAGTATTGCTGGTGGTAGTTAGGACCATAGAGACGGGCAATCCCTTAATCCGGCTGATCTTTTTTGCCACTTCTCCTATCAGGCCTGGGTGCGAACAGTTCAAGGAAGATGTATACAAAGGAGGAACTAAGTATGGAGCATCAGATTCGAGAACCATACGGGAAAGCTGGATGGTCTGAATGGTAATAGAGTTTAAAGGGTTCCTCTCCCGCAACACTAGCGCAGTAAACCCGAAAATCGTATTTGGGAAAGCATTGCTCCACTCTTTATACCCCGTCATCGACACCGTGAGGCAATGCATATGGATCTTGTGGTTGCGGGCCAACATATTTCGGGCAATTTTGAAGCCGTCAGAGATCGCCTGTCCAGTACCTTCATCCCGACAGTGAATTACAATAGGTAGATTTCTACACAGAGCGATGTCCATAAATATCTCTGATGTTTCTCTCTGCAATTTCTTCGAGAACTGACTGCCTGTGTAGTCAAGCCCCACTTGCCCTGATCCAATAATTGATGGATAATTTCAAGATTAGTTGTATTACCCAAGGCTGCGAAGCGAGGATGGAGCCCAACCGACAGTCTGATACGGTCATCTTCATAAACGCGTTCTGGAGTGGCAGTGTCGGGCCAGTCACAGGAAAGCAATAATTGGTCACACAATACCGAAATTTGAAGGTAGGATCACTGACAGGACTCCTTAGTAATAAATCACGTAAGGACGAATATCCACTTCTCTTGAATAACAGCAGATCTAAATGAAAATGGGAATACACTGCAACAGCTGTCGAGTTAACACTATTGGCTAGCTCGATTAATCCAGGCTCCATACCACAAACATTTGCCAACACTCTCCAATAGAGTAATACATGGGAGATAGAAGGTGGCGATGGGATAAGGGGGAATAATGAAGCAACTGCGCTAGAATTCAGGTCTTTGCCCAGTCGTGAGTGCAGATCTGCCAACAAACCATCATGTGGAGTTTCAAAAAGTAATGTAGGAGGGATGAGGTCACGGGACACAATAAGCGTTATCAACTGATGTATGTCTGTCAAATTCAGACAGCCAACTATTTCGTTTATGAATACTTCGGCGTTATTCAGATATTCCTCAAAATGTGTTTCTGATAAGGCGCCACCCTCATGGGACAATTGATTAATGTGGCGATCCAAAAAGGTTTTCTGACTTTCTTGCTTATGGCATGCTGTCAAGGGACCCAAAAACCAAAAACCAAGGTATATTCTCTTTTAACACATGACGTTTAAGATGCTTATCTCTTCGATGATAAATGTGGCAACAGTAAGCTGTACTAGGCTTGGGTTGGGGAGTTGGAGACTCGCCAAGCCCGGTTTCGTCATAGTCAGGTACAAAGGCAGATTCCTCCATGATTAGTGTCTGAAAGCAATTGGAATATAAGGTTCAGAAGCATCCGATCCTATTCATTCACTTACAACACACATTATACCGTCAACGGATAAGGGTTGTTCGATTATGCTACATAATCAGTCAAATACTGTGGAGGCCTTCTTTGTCTTTTGACATTTGAATTGATTATAACGTTTTGTATAACATTTGTATTTGTATCAACGTCACTAGACAGTTTAGAAAAAAAGGCTGGGTTCAATTTGATCTTGCGTCTGAGTACGATCGTCATTAAATAGGACAGAAATGTCGATGTCATCAGTAGGGTCTTGTTCTACGTCCTGCATTCGTGCTGCGCAATTTTAATAAGGTGTGGCGCATTCTCCGCTTCCACAGGGGGATGGCCCTGGCCTCGCATATGCGGAGGCGGTCAGGATGAATAATAGACTGGTGTTTGGTATCTTTAATCTTAAACAGTACAGGTTGTTAGTACCTGAATTATTAGGTAAGGGCCTCTCCAAGGAGCTTTCAGTTTCCTACACTGACCGACTTTGGTCGCGGAGTCAATTTTATATACCACATCGCCAATCTCATACGATCTCTGGGGGACTTTGAGGTCGTTATCCTTGTTCTGCCTGAACTGTGTCATTAGGAGGGTTCCCCAAGCAAAAGGATGGATTGTCCCTAAGATTTCCCTTAATTCTTTGACATAATCCGTTGGTTGTTGTTGTGGGTGGACGTCGGGAGAGTTCATCAGGATATTTATGGGTTGTGGGACTTCCCGGCCAAGCATCATTATATTTGGAATATACCCCGTTTGACGAGTCTGCATTGCCCTAACTGCGCCCGCTAATTGGGGAAGGTATTGATCCCAGTTATGTTGTCCTTTCGATAATAAGCAGCGAATCATTTGCAGAATCATCTTTCAACCTGTCCATTGAACAAGGTCTATATGAAGTAGTTCGCGTCTTGGTAGCTTCTACTAAGTGACACAGGGATTGTATCAAGTGACCCTCAATGTTTCGGCCCTGATTTGTATGGATTTGTAAGGGACAACCAAATCGAGATGAAAATATCAACGGCTGCTTTAGCAACTAGTTCAGCTGATTGGTTGGGCAATGGGATACATTCAAGCCATTTGGTGAATTGATCAATGATCATCAAAATATACCGAGTACCAGTTTTCTTTCATTTTAGCGGGCCCAGAATATCCATGTGAAGTCTCTCCATGGGTGTCCCAGCATGGTACATGCCTATGGCTTGATAAATTTTTTTTTTATATTTCTAATGCACTTCTCACAAGTTTTAACATACATTTCACAGTCCTTCGTGAGTCCGTACCAAATGAAGCCTTGTTTAACTTTTAGTCGTGCTTTGTTGCAACCCAAATGTCCTGACAATTTCGTATCGTGATTTTGTGATAGAACCTCCTTTTGGAGAGCGTTGGGCACTATGAAGAGTAGCTCAGAGGAACCATTTTTTCCCCACCGATAGTATAGCACTCCATCTTGAATTACCAATTGTTTCTTGTTGAGCCACCAGTGTTTCACAGCCCTACTCGTCAAGTATAATTCATGCAACGAGAGTTCAATAGCATTTATTTGCCATAAAATGAGATCTTTTAAATGGGGGTCCTTCAACTGGTTATTTCTAAGATCAGTTGGGGCGTATTGAGCTACCCAATCAGACTTAATCAGGCTGGGTGTACAACTATTGTCATCCCTGGAATCATCGAGACGAATCGTTGGGACGGCCAAAAGTATAACGTCATCGACTTCCTTCTAGAAACGAGGCCATTACTGTTGGGCCGAGAACAATATTTACAATCCCCACAAGGAAGGTCTTGTACCTTACTTCCCGCCTCATAGCAGTCACAAAAGTCAAGTGTGTCCGGAATTCGTGATAACGTGTCAGCATTAACATGTTTCTTCCCCGGTCGATGGAGGATTGACATGCCATATTGGGACAACTCCTCTATCCAGCGAGCTAACTGTCCTTAAAGTAAGACTGTTATGATCCATCCGGACGAACATTTTGCTTCCCAGCAAGAAGTGTCGGTATTGACGGCTAAAGATTACGATAGATAGTAACTCTTGCCTGATGGCGCAGTGGCGTCTTTGTGCTTGTGTCAAAATGAGGCTACCATAGCTACGGACTACCCCATCCCGAATCTGCATCAACTCTGTGCCAATAGCTTTGTCACTAGCATCAGTATCTAGAACAAGCAGTCCTTCCGGGTCGGGAAGGCAAAGAGTAACAGAATGGACAAGAACGTGTTTTAGCGCATCAAACGCCTGTTGATGATTATCCCTCCACCCATATTCTCTTCTTCGACCAGTCAATTCATACAGAGTTTGAGCAATATTTGCCAGATCTTTGATGTCATCGCGATGATAGTTTATGAAAGCCAGAAAACTGTCAACATCTTTCACACAACGTGGTATAGGCCAGTGGTCCAGAATGACGTTGACATTCGCGGGATTAATAGATACTCCTTCTTGGTTAACTAACTTAGCAAGGAAGCTGACCTTAGTTTGGAACAATTGACATTTCTTCGGCTTCAGTTTAAGGTTATGTACTCTAAAAACGTTCAAAGACACTACGTAAATTAATCAGGTGATCTTCAAAATTCTTTCCGAGGACAACGGCATCATCTAAATAAGCCAGACATTCTTTGCAACATTCTTCTTTCAACAAATCTGTGTCACATGGCTAGGCAACTCTCGCGGGATCTGAACATTTACTAATAACAACTTGCTTTCATGCTGTCAAAGCTTATAGTATAGAACATAAAAGGGCTCTCATCTTGCCTGGATATCAGAGCTTCCCTGGTGATCTAGAACACAGCGTGTTTTATACCAGTTGGATGCATAAGGGTTTTAATTGACTCAGAGGCCCAGGCGAATCACATAAAAAAGAAATTTGAATCATCTACGAAAAACTGGAGGCTTTTAAGTTGATGGCCATGAGTCGTTTAGTTGCTAGGCTTATGATATTATGTTCTTTCGGCATATGGAAGTAACAGATCACGAACGAATTCGAATAGCAACAGTACAAGAATGATGTATGCAGGTAAAAAACAATAGACCACAAATGGTTCCTGTGGAGAACCATATATACATTGTGTGATATGGTATTACATTATTCATCTTTAACTGTCAAATTAGCTATTATGTAAATTGATTTGTGTCACTGCAGTGGGGTGCCATGTGGTGGCTATGGTGGCAATCCAACACCAAGCCTCCCGACGACATGTTAACGATCCGATAAAAGTCGAGAGCACTCAATATTTTAACTCATTGGCTTGGTGCCGCCTTAAATCATTGGTACACACTAAAATAACTGCGATATACATGGGCGTGTCCAGGGGGCGGGGGGGCACAGAGGGCACGTGCCCCCCCCCCTTTCAGACTCTCAAGTATATCTGTGCCCCTCTTTTCTTTTCAAATTCTTTGCGCCCCCCCCCCCCGGTCGTCAAAAAAATTATGGACCCCAATTTTTCTCGTTCAGCCCCTCTCCCCCGGTCGTGGATTTTATTTCAAGGATTCTTGCAAACGCCCCTGATACATATTACAAGTTGGCAGGGCCCTATCACCACACTGTGGAGGGCTGGATCAGGGCATGGCGGGTGTGGCCTCAAAGTGCTAAAAGAAGTTGCCCACGGATATTTGTCTCGCTCTTAGATAGATGGATATACTCAGTCGCACTAATGAACAAAAATAAACCGCCATTACAAAGACTTTTACTGATATAATGACCCCGTACGACAGATGAGAGCTTTGAACTACATCCCTGAAACATATCAACTTTGTTCGTTAAAGAAAAAAATGCTGACACTTGAAGAGCATAATGCGAATTAGCGTTGGCCCCATATATACATAATAACGAATCAAGGTCGGAAGCTTGAAACCTATGGTTAAGTTCAAAAATGTCTTATCTGCGACAGTTCTTTTATTTCTATCTTTTTATTTCCTGTTACTTGCTCTTAGCCCCAGTTTCTTCCTTTGGTAGAAACCATTGCGACAATGTTGGATTCACCGATTCCGACGCTTTGTCTACTTGATCTTACTGTAAAGGCTTTATAAAATATGACTTTGTATTAAACATATTGTAACTCTACTTGGCACGATCTAATTTTTGACCACCTGGCCTTACCTTAGAGTTCCAACTGCTTGACATTTCCTGACATCGTACCTACTTTGTCTGGCCTAAACTAGCCAACTATAGAAATTTAACCTATACCAACCACTTATATACTTGGCCTTAACGTTAATGGACCTATCCAAACTCGGACACTAAGTCCCGCCCACGCTTGAGTCTTTCTGCCTTATTTTAATGATGGTAGGTACCAGTGAGAAGTACTCATCTCTGAAACTGACAATACAGTGACATGCAGCTTTGTTCGTCGGATTTGTTGGTTCGACATAACGCACATGGAAGACCTTTTTTCACCACATGATTGGATAAAATCAACAGTGACGTCAGGGAATGACTGAAACCCTGGATGGGTCTATTATTGTATAAATGGACTCGACTTGCTTGCCCCCATTATCATGAAATGTCATGGACGCTACGGATACTGTATCTTCCGAATGTGACTGATTGTGGTTGCTTTGTAACATATTCATTGAATACTCACGAAACTTGTGCAACATGAGCTTAATTGAGTTCTAACTCATAACAACAACACTTTGAATAAATCTAGCCATAAACTAGAGCCAGATATATATTTTTTGGCTCGTACAATTGATGGCAAAAACACTGCTGTATGGACGCATTGGTCGTGATTTCGCATCTTTTAAAGCTCAAGTTATATTCCAATTAGCCTCCAGCGTTTTCAGGTCGGACACACGAGAAGTCAAACCGCACTGACCCAGTCACATACGCGAAGAGCTCGGTGGGTGTGGGTGGGGACGGTGACGGTGACGGTGACGGTGCGAGGGGGAGGAAGTTGTGGATGGAAGGGGAACGGGCAGGGTGGGGGGGGGGGGAGCGGTTAGAAGACATCCGTGATGGGGGGTGGAGGCCAGCCCTGAGTTGGGTGACGAAGGTTGTGCGGTGGGGTCTAATGGTGAAGGTGCTTTCAAAGACGACACTGTCGCCGCTAACGAGATCAGGCGAGGGACCGAGACAGGCAGGCTTGATGAAGTTGATAGCCACACTAACTGGCCGCCGACCCGAATCTCGCCAGAACCTTGTCATCCCATTTCTGACCGGTATTTGGTGTCGTTTGCGATGCCATGCGGCAGTATATTGGCAGTAGCGGGGGGCGTTGTGGTGGCGGGAGGATGGGCGGCGTAAAGTCACTCACACACAGACACAGTGAAATGAGAAAATTGAAACGAATATGGCGGAGAAAGGACCAGGCAAGAAATATCTGCAGATGGCATGAGGGCAGAAGAATCGCAAATGCGATGATATTATGGTTATGGAGTAAGTAGTTTTATGTGGCGACACATGCACATAACATATGAACATAATAGCATATATTTCAACCCATGAGCATTCTTTTCTGAGTAACTCTTTAAATCGTGGGTATATAGGCTCCATTTTGCGTGTAAGTTGGCTAAATTCTTGTCTCATCAACCCATTGTTCCACATCAAGGTTGAAAATTATGGCTAGATGGTTCTTGAAATGTTGCAGTAAATTGCCATGGCCATGTCGGGGCATAGATCTACGGCCTTGAACTGCTTTTGGTTAACATCCCTGCCTGTGTCAGTATATTCAGTCCCGTACATCAGGCAAAAATGGTTAAATTATATAGAAGTATAACAGTGTAAGTCGCGTGAGATACCACCTGATAGCCAGCGCCCATAGGGATCAGACTTCTTTTAGAATTTCTGACGCCATGTCCATGTACGGGAAAGATAAAACTATATTAGGGTGGTTTAGCTGACCTTGGCCTTTCACCATGAGAAAGACATCATTCAATTATATACTCTACAATGGACACGGTGCATGGCGCAAACCAGGGGATGACACTATGCATGGCGCCGCCATCTATATGTCCATCCAAGGGAGCCAATCTAGGGTTCTGTTGGCGGGCAGGGTCTTCATGGGCCCTGGGAACGACAGGGTCTGACCCCCAGCAGCCGTCAGCTGAAGCCCCACCCAGACATCAGCCTTTCTGACCCACAATCCACGGTGAGGGGCTTCAGTCGTGACCGGAAATTTTATTCACTGCCCATCTCCGAAATAACCTAGCGCCCCGCCACGGGTATATTAAGCTTTTTCCCCTGCCTGGCAGAGATTGGATACCGAACAAAAAGCGAATATTTCGAATAGCAGAATACAGGGGGTAGGAGGGTGGGATTGAGAGTGGTGGCGGTGGGAGTGGAACTTTTAAAGACTGTCTGAGGTCTGGGTGGCAGCGTTAGGTAAGGGTGACAGGTTTGAAGAGGTTGTTGACCTAGGGGTCATTTAAATAAGAGTTCGTAACTTTTGCTCGTAAACTATACAACTTATATTGCCGGGTCGAAGAGAAATGAAAAATGGTTTGAATTTTTCATCAATATTTATTGCAGATATTACTTTGCATAATAGCAACTGAAAAATAAATTACGTGAAGGTGGCTGCCCCCCTAATATTCGCTGTTTAACGCTTAGTTCCAATGCGACCAGTCATTACATTACACTGTACAAGATAGGGTTTACGAGCTCGTAACTTTTAGAGAAAAGCAATCCCCTGATATAGCTTATTAAACATGGAGGGTAGGCATGAAACGGGAAATATATGTCATTTTGGTCAAACCGGCATGTGAAAGGGGCGCATGACTTGAATTCTAGAGCTGTGAATCTCGCGTCATTCTGCATAAGCCCCGCCATATTTATAGGGCGATAAAAGGGAAGATTCCTGCATAAATGCATGAGTTGTTGCTGCATATATTTTTTGCGCACACAGAGTGAGAACCCGAAACTGCACCCGATCCGGATGGGTACAGGTGGGGTATTTCATCTTTGTTTCGCCGCACGCGTGGGTGATATGATGATTATCATCTCCATCACGTAACACGTGGGTAAATTGTCACACGGCTGTTGTGTGGGTTGTTGTAAGGCTGTAGAATCAGCTGGAGTGAGGTTTGCATGCATGGTTGGCTTGAGAACGGACTCTCGCGTCAATATGAAGGGACAAATGTTTGGCGCCACCATGTTCCCGGGGATAGTTCCAAAAAAATGCCAGGAAGAAGGACATAAAAACTTTACCTCGCATAAATATAGACATTCATGCGGGGAGGCGCGAATCTCCGAAGTCATCAAGGGGATCGCTTTGGCTCGACCGCAGCCCGACAGGGTGTGCTTTCTTTCTGCGCCCGAGGTGGTTTCATCCCCTCCACCCCTTCTCCCAGGAGTAGTTTATGGGACCGATTTTGCCGTTACTGAGTGCCAAAATGGCGCAAAACAATCATCCTTTTTCCGGAAGGCAATTTACCTGACCGAGATAGACTGACGCCACGCAAGACCAGAGCGCCAGGTAAAAAAAAACGTGTTTTATGTTTATGTTGTGTAACATGGGTGCGCTAATTCGATCTATAATGGAGACAAAAAGTACTCCGCACGCGTCATTGGCTTCACAGAAACCAGCAAACTCGGACCCAGAAGTGGCAGAACTCACGCGATCCGAGCGCATGCGCTACCAACACGCCCATTTAATGGCGCCAGGAGAAACGGAGGGTGGTGGGAGGGGGTGGCGGTCCTAGCCACTAAAGCATGCTAACCGTGCCCCACGTCCGATTAGCAGGCACGAGTAGCATTCATACTCAGCATGGCGCATCAGATAGCCAACATTGCTGATAATATGCGCTCATCTTCTCGGCGTTGCAGGCGCCAGGCACCAACCCACGGGGACAAGCGACAATCTTACCGGAAACGGTAAAACAGCATTCCTCCTAGGGCCGAGGGGGTCCGGTGATAAAGAGATTATTAGGGAGAGCTAACTTCTGTCTGCGCTAAGGGGTTTCACTCCATGATGTTCGGTTTTCTTCGCGTGAGTTATTATCCCGTTGTTTGTCGCTGAGCGGATGTCTCTAACAAAGATGACTGTACCGGAAGTACTTCAGTGGGGGACCCGCAGTAATACCATCGCAAAGCACTGCCAGGTGGCGTCTGCTTGTTTGCGTCACTTTATCATAGCGACACAGAAACCAGGATTTAGGTTGTCGTGAAAAGGCAGCGTTCGACACTGAGAAGTTTCAAAAATTGACACTGAGAAGTTTCAAAAATCGACACTAGACACTGGACCCCCCCCCCTCACTTCCAGACCCCTATATGTAAATTTCCTATGATGACTGTAGGAGACAGATAGTGACTCCTACTATCCCCCAAAACTACTTTTAAACGCAGGTATCTATAGCGAAATACAAACTGACACACATGTATTTTTCATATCAAGATGTGTCTTCATATTCTTTACATCCCCTGTATTTCGTCACCGGATCTCGAGTTCCGTGCAGCAGACACAATCAGCTGCGGAAAAAATATGCCAATATACCTTACCAGGATTTATTTGTGAATAACACATCACGCTTCATACAACAACAAAATCAACATGCTCTAGTCCAGGCCATGATAATGACAATTCATAATCATTATCCCCATAGACAATTGAAAGTAGTTCTTCGCACAGCACTAATCACATGTGCCATATTAAACAAATAGCAGAAATTGCACAGCGCGTGGTCGTCAGAAGTACATACAATTAATTAAGGTAGTCACAGAGTCTACCGCGCATAAAAAGATAAGCGCCACATCCCACGGAGCAACCACACACTAAAATGTAGGCCCTATGTATCCCACGGGGCAACCACACACTAAAACATAGGCCCCATGCATCCAAGAGGCTACCGCGCATTAAAAGGCCTGGGGGCCACACCTACAATAGCTGCGGCAACCAGGCGGCAAGCACATAGCAGGTATCAAACCTTGTCAGCAGCAGCAGCACTCTCGAGCCCCCGGACACCCCTCTATTTATACCAGCGTGGGTCCGAAGAGTTCCCTAGCCTTCTCAGTCAATGAGCGATAATGAGGGAAAAAAGAGCTAGCATTCATGAATATTACGTAACTGGTCTCCCTACTTGCGTAACAGTTACTCACTAGTAAACACGTACGTTAGGGATATATGTTCTCATCAAACAATAGAACAAAACTAGGTGCTACCCAATAAATGTTACAATTCTAATTCTTGCTCTTCCGCACTAACTTTGACTATCCAACTTCTCGTGCACAATTGTTAAGAGACATACAACTAGCTCCACCTAGCGAGCGAACTTCTACATATCACCACCAGGCGACGCTAACAACTAAACTAATATACCGCTATTCGCTAGAGGGCGCTACCAAATGTGTACGTGGCAGCGGGAAGGGGCCTGGGAACGTATTAATAATCCACTCGTAAGTTACACACGAAAACTGCATTTTCGTCTTAGCCTCACCAGCTCGTTGTGGTGGTGTTCATGATTAAGAAATCTTGTTCAATATAATTTTAACACGTTTTAATTCAGAAAATAAACTTCTTGGGTGACCACTTATGTATTCTAATCCCGATGATCGCTCGAAAAATCTTCCACTTAGCGCTAAGTCTAGTGGCGTCTAGTACCTCGTAAGTTACGCACAAAAACTGCATTTTCGTCTTAGCCTCACCAGCTCGTTGTGGTGGTGTTCATGATTAAGAAATGTTCTTCAATATAATTTTAATGGGTTTTAATTCAGAAAATAGACTTCTTAGGCGATTACTTATGTATTTTAAACACGATGATCGCTCGACAAATCTTCCACTTAGCGCTAAGTCCTGCAGGGTCGTATTCATTACCCACGCGCAGCTTACCCACGGGAAGTGCACTTTAGTCTTAGCCTCACCAGCTCGTTGTGGTGGTGTTCATGGTCAAGAAATCCTCTTCGATATAATTTTAGAACTTTCTTAATTCAGAAAAATTATTGCGTGGCTACTTATGTACTTATATGTTGAACCATGATAATCGCTCGCCAGATCTTCCACTTATCGCTAAGTCTATTGGGATAGCATGAGTGCCCATTATGAATACGGCCCCTGGCCGTTGCATATGCATATATATATACTTCGAGCGCGCCAACCTCGACCTCGAGTTTTGATCACCATTCGGCGTCCAAGGCAACATGATAGTACTGTCCCAATAGGGACGCTAACACTCATGTGACGTCACACATTACGAATGTGTCAACCCATGTGACGTCACACATTACGATTGGTTCAACCCCTGTGACGTCACGCAGTACGAATGCGTCAAGTGTGACGTCACACGTGAATGCTTCAAAGCTCGCATGCATTACACATGCTTCAGCTACTGTGACGTTACACAATAAGAATGCTTTAACAATGACGTCACACACAACCACGTGATGTTACGTCTTACACGAGAATATATTATCTCGCTGTTGCTGATGCAAAAATTGCTGCCCTTCGGCTACTATAAATTCTTAAGGCTTCGTTATTCCAATGTGAACATCGCTGCAGCACTGACCTTGACCCTTCCTTGACGGCCATTGTGTAAAGTAACGTTTATACGTACAAAAAAGGCCTTAGGCCCATTGTACACAATACAGATTAATCTAAATGGCAGTGCCGGAGTCCATCATTTTGAAAGCATGATAAACATAAGCTGCTACATTGCAGATAACCGATGGCGTTGAAGAGTTCAAAATTGTACAAAACAGGCGTCTGTTTACATTATGAGCATGGACATTTATACCATATGCGCGACGGAGGTCACAAATTTTCTTGCAAACAAGTAAGATGGTACTCGTCCCCTAGGACTCTTACATTTTCTTCGGTCTAATGGGGTTTAATCAATACTCGGAGGCGGCGCCGTCACACGGAAGTGGCGACAGCGATTTACTTCGGCGAGTCCCAAGGATCTCGATGTCAAGGTCAAGGTCGGGCTCGGCTTGACAAAGACTTTCTTTATCTAATGGCCGCGTGCGACAGATGAGAGCTTTGAACTACGTCAACTTAGCTCATTATAGAAAAAAAAAATAACGTTGGCACCATATATAAATAATGAAGAATCAAGGCCGGAAGCTTGAAACCTATGATCAAATACAAACATGTCTTATCTGCGACAGTTCTTTTATTTCTATCTTTTTATTCCCTGTTACTTGCTCTTAGCCCCAGTTTCTTTCTTTGGTAGAAACCATTGCGATAATGTCGGATTCACCGATTCCGACGCTTTGTCTACTTGATCTCACCGTAAAGGCTTTAAAATGTGACTTTGTATTAAACATATTGTAACTCTACTTGGCACGATCTAATTTTTGACCACCTGGCCTTACCTTAGAGTTCCAACTGCTTGACATTTCCTGACATCGTACCTACTTTGTCTGGCCTAAGCTAGCCAACTATAGAAATTTAACCTATACCAACCACTTATATACTTGGCCTTAACGTTAATGGACCTATCCAAACTCGGACACTAAGTCCCGCCCACGCTTGAGTCTTTCTGCCTTATTTTAATGATGGTAGGTACCAGTGAGAAGTACTCATCTCTGAAACTGACAATACAGTGACATGCAGCTTTGTTCGTCGGATTTGTTGGTTCGACATAACGCACATGGAAGACCTTTTTTCACCACATGATTGGATAAAATCAACAGTGACGTCAGGGAATGATTGAAACCCTGGATGGGTCTATTATTGTATAAATGGACTCGACTTGCTTGCTCCCATTATCATGAAATATCATGGACGCTACTGATACTGAATCTTCCGAATGCGACTGATTGTGGTTGCTTTGTAACATATTCATTGAATACTCACGAAACTTGTGCAACATGAGCTTAATTGAGTTCAAACTCATAACAACAACACTTTGAATGAATATAGCCATAAACTAGAGCCTGATATATATTTTTTGGCTCGTACAGTTGATGGCAAAAACACTGACTGCTGCATGGACCATTGGTCGTGATTTCGCTTCTTTTAAAGCTCAAGTTATATTCCAATTAGCCTCCAGCGTTTTCAGGTCGGACACACGAGAAGTCAAACCGCACTGACCCAGACACATACGCGAATAGCTCGGTGGGTGTGGGTGGGGACGGTGACGGTGACGGTGCGAGGGGGAGGAAGTTGGGGATGGAAGGGGAACGGGCGGGGTGGGGTGGGGGGGGGGGGTTAGAAGACATCCGTGATAGGGGGTGGAGGCCAGCCCTGAGTTGGGTGACGAAGGTTGTGCGGTGGGGTGTAAGGGTGAAGGTGCTTTCAAAGACGACACTGTCGCCGCTAACGAGATCAGGCGAGGGACCGAGACAGGCAGGCTCTTGATGAAGTTGATAGCCACACAAACTGGCCGCCGACCCGAATCTCGCCAGAACCTTGTCATCCCATTTCTGACCGGTATTTGGTGTCGTTTGCGATGCCATGCGGCAGTATATTGGCAGTAGCGGGGGGCGTTGTGGTGGCGGGAGGATGGGCGGCGTAAAGTCACTCACACACAGACACAGTGAAATGAGAAAATTGAAACGAATATGGCGGAGAAAGGACCAGGCAAGAAATATCTGCAGATGGCATGAGGGCAGAAGAATCGCAAATGCGATGATATTATGGTTATGGAGTAAGTAGTTTTATGTGGCGACACATGCACATAACATATAAACATAATAGCAAATATTTCAACCCATGAGCATTATTTTCTGAGTAACTCTTTAAATCGTGGGTATATAGGCTCCATTTTGCGTGTAAGTTGGCTAAATTCTTGTCTCATCAACACATTGTTCCACATCAAGGTTGAACATTATGGCTCGACGGGTCTTGAAATGTTGCAGTAAATTGCCATGGCCATGTCGGGGCATAGATCTACGGACTTGCACTGCTTTTGGTTAACATCCCTGCCTGTGTCAGTATATTCAGTCCCGTACATGAGGCAAAAATGGTTAAATTATATAAAAGTATAACAGTGTAAGTCGCGTGAGATACCACCTGACAGCCAGCGCCCATAGGGATCAGACTTCTTTGAGAATTTATGACGCCATGTCCATGTAGTGGAAAGATAAAACTATATTGGGGTGGTTTAGCTGACCCTGGCCTTCCACCATAAGAAAGACATCATTCAATTATATACTCTACAATGGATACGGCGCAAACCAGGAGATGACACTATGCATGGCGCCGCCATCTATATGTCCATCCAGGGGAGCCAATCTAGGGTTCTGTTGGCGTCAGGGTCTTCATGGGCCCTGGGAACGACAGGGTCTGACCCCCCAGCAGCCGTCAGCTGAAGCCCCACCCAGACATCAGCCTTTCTGACCCACAATCCACGGTGAGGGGCTTCAGTCGTGACCGGAAATTTTATTCACTGCCCATCTCCGAAATAACCTAGCGCCCCGCCACGGGTATATTAAGCTTTTTCCCCTGCCTGGCAGAGATTGGATACCGAACAAAAAGCGAATATTTCGAATAGCAGAATACAGGGGGTAGGAGGGTAGGATTGAGAGTGGTGGCGGTGGGAGTGGAACTTTTAAAGACTGTCTGAGGTCTGGGTGGCAGCGTTAGGTAAGGGTGACAGGTTTGAGGAGGTTGTTGACCTAGGGGTCATTTAAATAAGAGTTCGTAACTTTTGCTCGTAAACTATACAACTTATATTGCCGGGTCGAAGAGAAATGAAAAATTGTTTGAATTTTTCATCAATATTTATTGCAGATATTACTTTGCATAATAGCGACTGAAAAATAAATTACGTGAAGGTGGCTGCCCCCCTAATATTCGCTGTTTAACGCTTAGTTCCAATACGACCAGTCATTACATTACACTGTACAAGATAGGGTTTACGAGCTCCTAACTTTTAGAGAAAAGCAATCCCCTGATATAGCTTATTAAACATGGAGGGAAGGCATGAAACGGGAAATATATGTCATTTTGGTCAAACCGGCATGTGAAAGGGGCGCATGACTTGAATTCTAGAGCTGTGAATCTCGCGTCATTCTGCATAAGCCCCGCCATGTTTATAGGGCGATAAAAGGGAAGATTCCTGCATAAATGCATGAGTTGTTGCTGCATATATTTTTTGCGCACAAAGAGTGAGAACCCGAAACTGCACCCGATCCTGATGGGTACAGGTGGGGTATTTCATCTTTGTTTCGCCGCACGCGTGGGTGATATGATGATTATCATCTCCATCACGTAACACGTGGGTAAATTGTCACACGGCTGTTGTGTGGGTTGTTGTAAGGCTGTAGAATCGGCTGGAGTGAGGTTTGCATGCATGGTTGGCTTGAGAACGGACTTTCGCGTCAATATGAAGGGACAAATGTTTGGCGCAACCATGTTTCCGGGGATAGTTCCAAAAAATGCCAGGAAGGAGGACATAAAAACTTTACCTCGCATAAATATAGACATTCATGCGGGGAGGCGCGAATCACCGAAGTCATCAAGGGGATCGCTTTGGCTCGACCGCAGCCCGACAGGGTGTGCTTTCTTTCTGCGCCCGAGGTGGTTTCATCCCCTCCACCCCTTCTCCCAGGAGTAGTTTATGGGACCGATTTTGCCGTTACTGAGTGCCGAAATGGCGCAAAACAATCATCCTTTTTCTGGAAGGCAGTTTACCTGACCGAGATAGACTGACGCCACGCAAGACCCGAGCGCCAGATAAAAAAAAACGTCTTTATGTTTATGTTGTGTAACACGGGTGCGCTAATTCGATTTATAATAGAGACAAAAAGTACTCCGCACGCGTCATTGGCTTCACAGAAACCAGCAAACTCGGACCCAGAAGTGGCAGAACTCACGCGATCCGAGCGCATGGGCTACCAACACGCCCATTTAATGGCGCCAGGAGAAGCGGAGGGTGGTGGGAGGAGGTGGCGGTCCTAGCCACTAAAGCATGCTAACCGTGCCCCACGACCGATTAGCAGGCACGAGTAGCATTCATACTCAGCATGGCGCATCAGATAGCCAACATTGCTGATAATATGCGCTCATCTTCTCGGCGTTGCAGGCGCCAGGCACCAACCCACGGGGACAAGCGACAATCTTACCGGAAACGGTAAAACAGCATTCCTCCTAGGGCCGAGGGGGTCCGGTGATAAAGAGATTATTAGGGAGAGCTAACTTCTGTCTGCGCTAAGGGGTTTCACTCCATGATGTTCGGTTTTCTTCGCGTGAGGTATTATCCCGTTGTTTGTCGCTGAACGGATGTCCCTAACAAAGATGACTGTACCGGAAGTACTTCAGTGGGGGACCCGCAGTAATACCATCGCAAAGCACTGCCAGGTGGCGTCTGCTTGTTTGCGTCACTTTATCATAGCGACACAGAAACCAGGATTTAGGTTGTCGTGAAAAGGCAGCGTTCGTCACTGAGAAGCTTCAAAATCGACACTGAGAAGTTTCAAAAATCGACACTGAGAAGTTTCAAAAATCGACACTGGACCCCCCCCCCCTACCCCTCACTTCCAGACCCCTATATGTAAGTTTCCTATGATGACTGTAGGAGACAGATAGTGACTCCTACTATCCCCCAACACTACTTTTAAACGCAGGTATCTATAGCAAAATACAAACTGACACACATGTATTTTTCATATCAATATGTGTCTTCATATTCTTTACATCCCCTGTATTTCGTCACCGGATCTCGAGTTCCGTGCAGCAGACACAATCAGCCGCGGAAAAAATATGCCAATATACCTTACCAGAATTTATTTGTGAATAACACATCACGCTTCATACAACAACAAAATCAACATGCTCTAGTCCAGGCCATGATAATGACCATTCATAATCATTATCCCCATAGACAATTGAAGGTAGTTCTTCGCACAGCACTAATCACATCTGCCATATTAAACAAATAGCAGAAATTGCACAGCGCGTGGTCGTCAGAAGTACATAAAATTAATTAAGGTAGTCACAGAGTCTACCGCGCATAAAAAGATAAGCGCCACATCCCACGGGGCTACCGCACACTAAAACATAGGCCGTCACCATGCATCTCACGGGGCAACCACGCACTAAAACATAGGCCGTCACCATGCATCCCACGGGGCAACCACACACTAAAATATAGGCCCTATGTATCCAAGAGGCTACCGCGCATTAAAAGGCCTGGCGGCCACACCTACTATAGCTGCGGCAATCAGGCGGCAAGCACATAGCAGGTATCAAACCTTGTCAGCAGCAGCAGCACTCTCGAGCCCCCGGACACCCCTCTATTCATACCAGCGTGGGTCCGAAGAGTCCCCCAGCCTTCTCAGTCAATGAGCGATAATGAGGGAAAAAAGAGCTAGCATTCATGAATATTACGTAACTGGTCTCCCTACTTGCGTAACAGTTACTCACTAGTAAACACGTACGTTAGGGATATATGTTCTCATCAAACAATAGAACAAAACTAGGTGCTACCCAATAAATGTTACAATTCTAATTCTTGCTCTTCCGCACTAACTTTGACTTTCCAACTTCTCGTACACAATTGTTAAGAGACATACAACTAGCTCCACTTAGCGAGCGAACTTCTACATATCACCACCAGGCGACGCTAACAACTAAACTAATATACCGCTATTCGCTAGAGGGCGCTACCAAATGTGTATGTGGGAGCGGGAAGGGGCCTGGGAACGTATTAATAATCCACTCGTAAGTTACACACGAAAACTGCATTTTCGTCTTAGCCTCACCAGCTCGTTGTGGTGGTGTTCATGATTAAGAAATTTTGTTCAATATAATTTTAATACGTTTTAATTCAGAAAATAAACTTCTTGGGTGACTACTTATGTATTTTAATCCCGATGATCGCTCGACAAATCTTCCACTTAGCGCTAAGTCCTGCAGGGTCGTATTCATTATCCACGCGCAGCTTACCCACGGGAAGTGCACTTTAGTCTTAGCCTCACCAGCTCGTTGTGGTGGTGTTCATGGTCAAGAAATCCTCTTCGATATAATTTTAGAACTTTCTTAATTCAGAAAAATTATTGCGTGGCTACTTATGTACTTATATGTTGAACCATGATAATCGCTCGCCAGATCTTCCACTTATCGCTAAGTCTATTGGGATAGCATGAGTGCCCATTATGAATACGGCCCCTGGCCGTTGCATATGCATATATATATACTTCGAGTGCGCCAACCTCGACCTCGAGTTTTGATCACCATTCGGCGTCCAAGGCAACATGATAGTACTGTCCCAATAGGGACGCTAACACTCATGTGACGTCACACATTACGAATGTGTCAACCCATGTGACGTCACACATTACGATTGGTTCAACCCCTGTGACGTCACGCAGTACGAATGCGTCAAGTGTGACGTCACACGTGAATGCTTCAAAGCTCGCACGCATTACACATGCTTCAGCTACTGTGATGTTACACAATAAGAATGCTTTAACAATGACGTCACACAAAACCACGTGATGTTACGTCTTACACGAGAATATATTATCTCACTGTTGCTGATGCAAAAATTGCTGCCCTTCGGCTACTATACATTCTTAAGGCTTCGTTATTCCAATGTGAACATCGCTGCAGCACTGACCTTGACCCTTCCTTGACGGCCATTGTGTAAAGTAACGTTTATTCGTACATAAAAGGCCTTAGGCCCATTGTACACAATACAGATTAATTTAAATGGCAGTGCCGGAGTCCATCATTTTGAAAGCATGATAAACATAAGCTGCTACATTGCAGATAACCGATGGCGTTGAAGAGTTCAAAATTGTACAAAACAGGCGTCTGTTTACATTATGAGCATGGACATTTATACCATATGCGCGACGGAGGTCACAAATTTGCTTGCAAACAAGTAAAAGATGGTACTCGTCCCCTAGGACTCTTACATTTTCTTTTAAACAGTAAATGCAATATCGCTCTGCTCGAGGCATCGTACCCCGGAGCTTCTCAATAGGTGTGTGGTGTGGCGTTCCCTGAGCCGCCTGCAACCTCCTGTCTGTCCCTCATCCGCCATGGCGGTACATCCGGGCTCTCGTCGATGGCAGTAACACGGATGTTTCTGCGTCCTCATAGTATCACAAACGGCCGCCAGGCGGCACGTGTCCCACGGTTTGGTTAAGTAGGCTACTGAGAACAGGGATAGATACGGGGGGGGGTGGCACTGACCAGATAATGCAGGAGCCTAGTCCTATGGATCATATTACAGCCTTTGATAATCTAGGTAAAGGGGGCAATCTGTTAACAGGAAAAGAACGAGGGATCTACTGGGTGGGGAGGGGGCTCTAGGGGTGACAGGGAGAGAGAAGAGATGACAGATGGAGTGAGAGGGTGCGAGGGAGAGAGGGAATAGAAAGTTAGAATGTGGTTGGAGAAAGAAGGGGCGGTAGAAAGAGATGGTAGGAATTTGTTAGAGGAAGATAGAGGAGGAGGTATAGCTGGGGTAAGACAGAGAGTGAGAGAGCTAGAGAGAGTGAAAGGGAATATATACATTGAAATAGAGACAGGAAGGGACATAAAGCTGAAAGGATAATGAGAGGCAAAGGAAGAAAGCTTGAGATAACGAAAAAGAATGAGAGAGAGGTGGGGAGAGGAAGAGAAGAAAGAAGAAAGTAGAAAGGGGGTCAGGTTCAATGGGAATACATCATTCACTTCAACAAACATGCCATCAATGGTGTCGCCATGTGATCTCTGGCGCACTGGGTGACTTGACACCTGAAAACCTGCGGTCTTTGTATTGCTGTGGCCTGGTTGTGATGTGTTGTTTTTCGTTGGTTGCTAATTACTTCAATTAAGCCGCGTGCCGTGGTCACTTTGAGACTTAAAGTTACCCAGACAGCAATATTTAATATAGTTATAATCGTAATGATGAACAACATATTTACTGTACGCAATATATGGCAGGGCATGTTAATAAACCAGTGCCTTGGCCAATCTGCATCTCGTGCGGAAGTGTGGCTTTCTTGTGTCTTACGTCATTACAGCTCTTATCCGCAGAACTTGAGCGATCACATTACTTTATCCTTGCTTAGCGAAACATGGAAAGTGACGATATATTAATATACCTTTTTTTCATTGAATAATATGTAGCGAATGACACGTAAGGAACTTCTAAGGTAGTTTAATTCGGAATCGGAATTCAAATAGGCCTAACGCTTACGTATAGGCCATGACACAAATGTTGTTAAATAATAGCTTCACACTTCCCCCAATGAAACCTGTCCTCCGTGACATACCTAGTTGCTTGGTTGGTTATTCAGAACACCTTAACCACTTTTGGTCATATCGCGTTAATGGGAGAAGGAAGGGAGAGTGGAGCCATGTCCCCGGGTGATATACCTTGTAATGTACCATTTGATTTACCCGATGGAGATTACCTCTGTATCGATATTATAACATTGATAGTTCGTCCGGTACAACAGCCAACACCCTGAGATAGACTCACCAGTATAACGCTGCTGGATAACCGACGTTCCCCCGATTCATAAGTTCCCTTCTTCTCATATTATCAGTCTGTATGGAGTTGTGATTCGGGGAGCGGCCGGTGTGACAGCGGTGTGACAGCGGTGTGACAGTGGCCTTGTATGACAGCTATGTTTGCCAAGGGAGACACCAATTCGGTCTAATGGGGTTTAATCAATACTCGGAGGCGACGCCGTCACACGGAAGTGGCGACAGCGATTTACTTCGGCGAGTCCCAAAGATCTCGATGTCAAGGTCAAGGTCGGGCTCGGCTTGACAAAGACTTTCTTTATCTAATGGCCGCGTGCGACAGATGAGAGCTTTAAACTACGTCAACTTTGCTCATTATAGAAAAAAATGCTGGCACTTGGAGAACATAATGTACATTAACGTTGTCACCATATATAAATAATGAAGAATCAAGGCAGGAAGCTTGAAACCAATGATCAAGTACAAACATGTCTTATCTGCGACAGTTCTTTTATTTCTTTCTTTTTAATTCCTGTTACTTGCTCTTAGCCCCAGTTTCTTTCTTTCTTTCTATCCATTGCGATAATATTGGATTCACCGATTCTGACGCTTTGTCTACTTGATCTCACCGTAAAGGCTTTAAAATGTGACTTTGTACTAAACATATTGTAACTCTACTTGGCACGATCTAATTTTTGACCACCTGGCCTTACCTTAGAGTTCCAACTGCTTGACATTTCCTGACATCGTACCTACTTTGTCTGGCCTAATGGACCTATCCAAACTCGGACACTAAGTCCCGCCCACGCTTGAGTTTTTCTGCCTTATTTTAATGATGGTAGGTACCAGTGAGAAGTACTCATCTCTGAAACTGACAATATAGTGACATGCAGCTTTGTTCGTCGGATTTGTTGGTTCGACATAACGCACATGGAAGACCTTTTTTCACCACATGATTGGATAAAATCAACAGTGACGTCAGGGAATGATTGAAACCCTGGATGGGTCTATTATTGTATGAATGGACTCGACTTGCTTGCCCCCATTATCATGAAATATCATGGACGCTACTGATACTGAATCTTCCGAATGCGACTGATTGTGGTTGCTTTGTAACATATTCATTGAATACTCACGAAACTTGTGCAACATGAGCTTAATTGAGTTCAAACTCATAGCAACAACACTTTGAATGAATATAGCCATAAACTAGAGCCTGATATATATTTTTTGGCTCGTACAGTTGATGGCAAAAACACTGACTGCTGCATGGATCATTGGTCGTGATTTCGCTTCTTTTAAAGCTCAAGTTATATTTCAATTAGCCTCCAGCGTTTTCAGGTCGGACACACGAGAAGTCAAACCGCACTGACCCAGACACATACGCGAATAGCTCGGTGGGTGTGGGTGGGGACGGTGACGGTGACGGTGCGAGTGGGAGTAAGTTGGGGATGGAAGGGGAACGGGCGGGGTGGGGGGGGGGGGGGGTTAGAAGACATCCGTGATATGGGGTGGAGGCCAGCCCTGAGTTGGGTGACGAAGGTTGTGCGGTGGGGTGTAAGGGTGAAGGTGCTTTCAAAGACGACACTGTCGCCGCTAACGAGATCAGGCGAGGGACCGAGACAGGCAGGCTCTTGATGAAGTTGATAGCCACACAAACTGGCCGCCGACCCGAATCTCGCCAGAACCTTGTCATCCCATTTCTGACCGGTATTTGGTGTCGTTAGCGATGCCATCCGGCAGTATATTGGCAGTAGCGGGGGGCGTCGTGGTGGCGGGAGGATGGGCGGCGTAAAGTCACTCACACACAGACACAGTGAAATGAGAAGGAAAATTGAAACGAATATGGCGGAGAAAGGACCAGGCAAGAAATATCTGCAGATGGCATGAGGGCAGAAGAATCGCAAATGCGATGATATTATGGTTATGGAGTAAGTAGTTTTATGTGGCGACACATGCACATAACTAATGAACATAATAGCATGTATTTCAACCAATGAGCATTTTTTTCTGAGTAACTCTTTAAATCGTGGGTATATAGGCTCCATTTTGCGTGTAAGTTGGCTAAATTCTTGTCTCATCAACACATTGTTCCACATCAAGGTTGAAAATTATGGCTAAATGGTTCTTGAAAGGATGCAGTAAATTGCCATGGCCATGTCGGGGCATAGATCTACGGCCTTGAACTGCTTTTGGTTAACATCCCTGCCTGTGTCAGTATATTCTGTCCCGTACATCAGGCAAAAATGGTTAAATTATATAAAAAGTATAACAGTGTAAGTCGCCTGAGATACCACCTGACAGCCAGCGCCCATAGGGATCAGACTTCTTTTAGAATTTATGACGCCATGTCCATGTAGTGGAAAGATAAAACTATATTGGGGTGGTTTAGCTGACCCTGGCCTTCAACCATCATTCAATTATATACTCTACAATGGACACGGCGCAAACCAGGGGATGACACTATGCATGGCGCCGCCATCTATATGTCCATCCAGGGGAGCCAATCTAGGGTTCTGTTGGCGTCAGGGTCTTCATGGGCCCTGGGAACGACAGGGTCTGACCCCCCAGCAGCCGTCAGCTGAAGCCTCACCCAGACATCAGCCTTTCTGACCCACAATCCACGGTGAGGGGCTTCAGTCGTGACCGGAAATTTTATTCACTGCCCATCTCCGAAATAACCTAGCGCCCCGCCACGGGTATATTAAGCTTTTTCCCCTGCCTTGCAGAGATTGGATACCGAACAAAAAGCGAATATTTCGAATAGCAGAATACAGGGGGTAGGAGGGTGGGATTGAGAGTGGTGGCAGTGGGAGTGGAACTTTTGAAGACTGTCTGAGGTCTGGGTGGCAGCGTTAGGTAAGGGTGACAGGTTTGAAGAGGTTGTTGACCTAGGGGTCATTTAAATAAGAGTTCGTAACTTTTGCTCGTAAACTATACAACTTATATTGCCGGGTCGAAGAGAAATGAAAAATGGTTTGAATTTTTCATCAATATTTATTGCAGATATTACTTTGCATAATAGCAACTGAAAAATAAATTACGTGAAGGTGGCTGCCCCCCTAATATTCGCTGTTTAACGCTTAGTTCCAATACGACCAGTCATTACATTACACTGTACAAGATAGGGTTTACGAGCTCGTAACTTTTAGAGAAAAGCAATCCCCTGATATAGCTTATTAAACATGGAGAGTAGGCAGGAAACGGGAAATATATAAGTCATTTTGGTCAAACCGGCATGTGAAAGGGGCGCATGACTTGAATTCTAGAGCTGTGAATCTCGCGTCATTCTGCATAAACCCCGCCATGTTTACAGGGCGATAAAAGGGAAGATTCCTGCATAAATGCATGAGTTGTTGCTGCATATATTTTTTGCGCACACAGAGTGAGAACCCGAAACTGCACCCGATCCGGATGGGTACAGGTGGGGTATTTCATCTTTGTTTCGCCGCACGCGTGGGTGATATGATGATTATCATCTCCATCACGTAACACGTGGGTAAATTGTCACACGGCTGTTGTGTGGGTTGTTGTAAGGCTGTAGAATCGGCTGGAGTGAGGTTTGCATGCATGGTTGGCTTGAGAACGGACTCTCGCGTCAATATGAAGGGACAAATGTTTGGCGCAACCATGTTTCCGGGGATAGTTAAAAAAAATGCCAGGAAGAAGGACATAAAAACTTTACCTCGCATAAATATAGACATTCATGCGGGGAGGCGTGAATCTCCGAAGTCATCAAGGGGATCGCTTTGGCTCGACCGCAGCCCGACAGGGTGTGCTTTCTTTCTGCGCCCGAGGTGGTTTCATCTCCTCCACCCCTTCTCCCAGGAGTAGTTTATGGGACCAATTTTGCCGTTACTGAGTGCCGAAATGGCGCAAAACAATCATCCTTTTTCCGGAAGGCAATTGGGGGCCTCCCTGGTGTAGTGGTTAGCGCACTAGACCGCAGATCAATAGGTCCTGGGTTCGAATCCGGGCTCGGGCACCTAATCTGGGGCATGTTTCATTCCTTCATCCTTCATCGTCTCGGGAGGTTCCTTGGCCCAATTTAGCCTGTATGTGCACAAAAGTGGCCTAAAACACCAACATTCCATTCCATTCCGAAAGGCAATTTACCTGACCGAGATAGACTGACGCCACGCAAGACCAGAGCGCCAGATAAAAAAAAACGTGTTTTATGTTTATGTTGTGTAACACGGGTGCGCTAATTCGATCTATAATGGAGACAAAAAGTACTCCGCACGCGTCATTGGCTTCACAGAAACCAGCAAACTCGGACCCAGAAGTGGCAGAACTCACGCGATCCGAGCGCATGGGCTACCAACACGCCCATTTAATGGCGCCAGGAGAAGCGGAGGGTGGTGGGAGGGGGTGGCGGTGCTAGCCACTAAAGCATGCTAACCGTGCCCCACGACCGATTAGCAGGCACGAGTAGCATTCATACTCAGCATGGCGCATCAGATAGCCAACATTGCTGATAATATGCGCTCATCTTCTCGGCGTTGCAGGCGCCAGGCACCAACCCACGGGGACAAGCGACAATCTTACCGGAAACGGTAAAACAGCATTCCTCCTAGGGCCGAGGGGGTCCGGTGATAAGGAGATTATTAGGGAGAGCTAACTTCTGTCTGCGCTAAGGGGTTTCACTCCATGATGTTCGGTTTTCTTCGCGTGAGGTATTATCCCGTTGTTTGTCGCTGAACGGATGTCCCTAACAAAGATGACTGTACCGGAAGTACTTCAGTGGGGGACCCGCAGTAATACCATCGCAAAGCACTGCCAGGTGGCGTCTGCTTGTTTGCGTCACTTTATCATAGCGACACAGAAACCAGGATTTAGGTTGTCGTGAAAAGGCAGCGTTCGACACTGAGAAGTTTCAAAATCGACACTGAGAAGTTTCAAAAATCGACACTGAGAAGTTTCAAAAATCGACACTGGACACTGGACCCCCCCCCCCTACCCCTCACTTCCAGACCCCTATATGTAAGTTTCCTATGATGACTGTAGGAGACAGATAGTGACTCCTACTATCCCCCAACACTACTTTTAAACGCAGGTATCTATAGCAAAATACAAACTGACACACATGTATTTTTCATATCAATATGTGTCTTCATATTCTTTACATCCCCTGTATTTCGTCACCGGATCTCGAGTTCCGTGCAGCAGACACAATCAGCCGCGGAAAAAATATGCCAATATACCTTACCAGAATTTATTTGTGAATAACACATCACGCTTCATACAACAACAAAATCAACATGCTCTAGTCCAGGCCATGATAATGACCATTCATAATCATTATCCCCATAGACAATTGAAGGTAGTTCTTCGCACAGCACTAATCACATGTGCCATATTAAACAAATAGCAGAAATTGCACAACGCGTGGTCGTCAGAAGTACATAAAATTAATAAGGGTAGTCACAGAGTCTACCGCGCATAAAAAGATAAGCGCCACATCCCACGGGGCTACCGCACACTAAAACATGGGCCGTCACCATGCATCTCACGGGGCAACCACACACTAAAACATAGGCCGTCACCATGCATCCCACGGGGCAACCACACACTAAAATATAGGCCCTATGTATCCAAGAGGCTACCGCGCATTAAAAGGCCTGGCGGCCACACCTACTATAGCTGCGGCAATCAGGCGGCAAGCACATAGCAGGTATCAAACCTTGTCAGCAGCAGCAGCACTCTCGAGCCCCCGGACACCCCTCTATTCATACCAGCGTGGGTCCGAAGAGTCCCCCAGCCTTCTCAGTCAATGAGCGATAATGAGGGAAAAAAGAGCTAGCATTCATGAATATTACGTAACTGGTCTCCCTACTTGCGTAACAGTTACTCACTAGTAAACACGTACGTTAGGGAGATATGTTCTCATCAAACAATAGAACAAAACTAGGTGCTACCCAATAAATGTTACAATTCTAATTCTTGCTCTTCCGCACTAACTTTGACTTTCCAACTTCTCGTACACAATTGTTAAGAAACATACAACTAGCTCCATTTAGCGAGCGAACTTCTACATATCACCACCAGGCGACGCTAACAACTAAACTAATATACCGCTATTCGCTAGAGGGCGCTACCAAATGTGTATGTGGGAGCGGGAAGGGGCCTGGGAACGTATTAATAATCCACTCGTAAGTTACACACGAAAACTGCATTTTCGTCTTAGCCTCACCAGCTCGTTGTGGTGGTGTTCATGATTAAGAAATTTTGTTCAATATAATTTTAATACGTTTTAATTCAGAAAATAAACTTCTTGGGTGACTACTTATGTATTTTAATCCCGATGATCGCTCGACAAATCTTCCACTTAGCGCTAAGTCCTGCAGGGTCGTATTCATTATCCACGCGCAGCTTACCCACGGGAAGTGCACTTTAGTCTTAGCCTCACCAGCTCGTTGTGGTGGTGTTCATGGTCAAGAAATCCTCTTCGATATAATTTTAGAACTTTCTTAATTCAGAAAAATTATTGCGTGGCTACTTATGTACTTATATGTTGAACCATGATAATCGCTCGCCAGATCTTCCACTTATCGCTAAGTCTATTGGGATAGCATGAGTGCCCATTATGAATACGGCCCCTGGCCGTTGCATATGCATATATATATACTTCGAGAGCGCCAACCTCGACCTGAGTTTTAATCACCATTCGGCGTCCAAGGCAACATGATAGTACTGTCCCAACAGGGACGCAAACACTCATGTGACGTCACACATTACGAATGTGTCAACCCATGTGACGTCACACATTACGATTGGTTCAACCCCTGTGACGTCACGCAGTACGAATGCGTCAAGTGTGACGTCACACGTGAATGCTTCAGAGCTCGCACGTCACGCATTACACATGCTTCAGCTACTGTGACGTTACACAATAAGAATGCTTTAAAAATGACGCCACACAAAACCACGTGATGTTACGTCTTACACGAGAATATATTATCTCGCTGTTGCTGATGCAAAAATTGCTGCCCTTCGGCTACTATACATTCTTAAGGCTTCGTTATGCTAATTTGAACATCGCTGCAGCACTGACCTTGACCCTTCCTTGACGGCCATTGTGTAAAGTAACGTTTATTCGTACATAAAAGACCTTAGGCCCATTGCACACAATACAGATTAATTTAAATGGCAGTGCCGGAGTCCATTATTTTGAAAGCATGATAAACATAAGCTGCTACATTGCATATAACCGATGGCGTTGAAGAGTTCAAAATTGTACAAAACAGGCGTCTGTTTACATTATGAGCATGGACATTTATACCATATGCGCGATGGAGGTCACAAAATTGCTTGCAAACAAGTAAAAGATGGTACTCGTTCCCTAGGACTCTTACATTTTCTTTTAAACGGTAAATGCAATATCGCTCTGCTCGAGGCATCGTACCCCGGAGCTTCTCAATAGGTGTGTGGTGTGGCGTTCCCTGAGCCGCCTGCAACCTCCTGTCTGTCCCTCATCCGCCATGGCGGTACATCCGGGCTCTCATCGATGGCAGTAACACGGATGTTTCTGCGTCCTCATAGTATCACAAACGGCCGCCAGGCGGCACGTGTCCCACGGTTCGGTTAAGTAGGCTACTGAGAACAGGGATGGATACGGAGGGGGGGGGGGGGGTGGCACTGACCAGATAATGCAGGAGCCTAGTCCTATGGATCATATTACGGCCTTTGATAATCTAGGTAAAGGGGGCAATCTGTTAACAGGAAAAGAACGAGGGATATACTGGGTGGGGGGGTGGGGGGGGGGGCTCTAGGGGTGACAGGGAGAGAGAAGAGATGACAGATGGGGTGAGAGGGTGCGAGGGAGAGAGGGAATAGAAAGTTAGAAGGTGGTTGGAGAAAGAAGGGGCGGTAGAAAGAGATGGTAGGAATTTGTTAGAGGAAGATAGAGGAGGAGGTATAGCTGGGGTAAGACAGAGAGTGAGAGAGCTAGAGAGAGTGAAAGGGAATATATACATTGAAATAGAGACAGGAAGGGACATAAAGCTGAAAGGATAAATAGAGGCAAAGGAAGAAAGCTTGAGATAACGAAAAAGAATGAGAGAGAGGTGGGGAGAGGAAGAGAAGAAAGAAGAAAGTAGAAAGGGGGTCAGGTTCAATGGGAATACATCATTCACTTCAACAAACATGCCATCAATGGTGTCGCCATGTGATCTCTGGCGCACTGGGTGACTTGACACCTGAAAACCTGCGGTCTTTGTATTGCTGTGGCCTGGTTGTGATGTGTTGTTTTTCGTTGGTTGCTAATTACTTCAATTAAGCCGCGTGCCGTGGTCACTTTGAGACTTAAAGTTACCCAGACAGCAATATTTAATATAGTTATAATCGTAATGATGAACAACATATTTACTGTACGCAATATATGGCAGGGCATGTTAATAAACCAGTGCCTTGGCCAATCTGCATCTCGTGCGGAAGTGTGGCTTTCTTGTGTCTTACGTCATTACAGCTCTTATCCGCAGAACTTGAGCGATCACATTACTTTATCCTTGCTTAGCGAAACATGGAAAGTGACGATATATTAATATACCTTTTTTTCATTGAATAATATGTAGCGAATGACACGTAAGGAACTTCTAAGGTAGTTTAATTCGGAATCGGAATTCAAATAGGTCTAACGCTTACGTATAGGCCATGACACAAATGTTGTTAAATAATAGCTTCACACTTCCCCCAATGAAACCTGTCCTCCGTGACATACCTAGTTGCTTGGTTGGTTATTCAGAACACCTTAACCACTTTTGGTCATATCGCGTTAATGGGAGAAGGAAGGGAGAGTGGAGCCATGTCCCCGGGTGATATACCTTGTAATGTACCATTTGATTTACCCGATGGAGATTACCTCTGTATCGATATTATAACATTGATAGTTCGTCCGATACAACAGCCAACACCCTGAGATAGACTCACCAGTATAACGCTGCTGGATAACCGACGTTCCCCCGATTCATAAGTTCCCTTCCTCTCATATTATCAGTCTGTATGGAGTTGTGATTCGGGGAGCGGCCGGTGTGACAGCGGTGTGACAGCGGTGTGACAGTGGCCTTGTATGACAGCTATGTTTGCCAAGGGGGACACCAATTCGGTCTAATGGGGTTTAATCAATACTCGGAGGCGACGCCGTCACACGGAAGTGGCGACAGCGATTTACTTCGGCGAGTCCCAAAGATCTCGATGTCAAGGTCAAGGTCGGGCTCGGCTTTACAAAGACTTTCTTTATCTAATGGCCGCGTGCGACAGATGAGAGCTTTAAACTACGTCAACTTTGCTCATTATAGAAAAAAATGCTGGCACTTGGAGAACATAATGTACATTAACGTTGGCACCATATATAAATAATGAAGAATCAAGGCAGGAAGCTTGAAACCGATGATCAAGTACAAACATGTCTTATCTGCGACAGTTCTTTTATTTCTTTCTTTTTAATTCCTGTTACTTGCTCTTAGCCCCAGTTTCTTTCTTTCTTTCTATCCATTGCGATAATATTGGATTCACCGATTCTGACGCTTTGTCTACTTGATCTCACCGTAAAGGCTTTAAAATGTGACTTTGTATTAAACATATTGTAACTCTACTTGGCACGATCTAATTTTTGACCACCTGGCCTTACCTTAGAGTTCCAACTGCTTGACATTTCCTGACATCGTACCTACTTTGTCTGGCCTAATGGACCTATCCAAACTCGGACACTAAATCCCGCCCACGCTTGAGTCTTTCTGCCTTATTTTAATGATGGTAGGTACCAGTGAGAAGTACTCATCTCTGAAACTGACAATATAGTGACATGCAGCTTTGTTCGTCGGATTTGTTGGTTCGACATAACGCACATGGAAGACCTTTTTTCACCACATGATTGGATAAAATCAACAGTGACGTCAGGGAATGATTGAAACCCTGGATGGGTCTATTATTGTATGAATGGACTCGACTTGCTTGCCCCCATTATCATGAAATATCATGGACGCTACTGATACTGAATCTTCCGAATGCGACTGATTGTGGTTGCTTTGTAACATATTCATTGAATACTCACGAAACTTATGCAACATGAGCTTAATTGAGTTCTAACTCATAACAACAACACTTTGAATAAATCTAGCCATAAACTAGAGCCTGATATATATTTTTTGGCTCGTACAAATGATGGCAACAACACTGCTGTATGGACGCATTGGTGGTGATTTCGCATCTTTTAAAGCTCAAGTTATATTCCAATTAGCCTCCAGCGTTTTCAGGTCGGACACACGAGAAGTCAAACCGCACTGACCCAGACACATACGCGGAGAGCTCGGTAGGTGTGGGTGGGGACGGTGACGGTGACGGTGCGAGGGGGAGGAAGTTGTGGATGGAAGGGGAACGGGCAGGGTGGGGGGGGGGGGCGGTTAGAAGACATTCGTGATGGGGGGTGGAGGCCAGCCCTGAGTTGGGTGACGAAGGTTGTGCGTTGGGGTCTAAGGGTGAAGGTGCTTTCAAAGACGACACTGTCGCCGCTAACGAGATCAGGCGAGGGACCGAGACAGGCAGGCTCTTGATGAAGTTGATAGCCACACTAACTGGCCGCCGACCCGAAGCTCGCCAGAACCTTGTCATTCCATTTCTGACCGGTATTTGGTGTCGTTAGCGATGCCATCCGGCAGTATATTGGCAGTAGCGGGGGGCGTCGTGGTGGCGGGAGGATGGGCGGCGTAAAGTCACTCACACACAGACACAGTGAAATGAGAAGGAAAATTGAAACGAATATGGCGGAGAAAGGACCAGGCAAGAAATATCTGCAGATGGCATGAGGGCAGAAGAATCGCAAATGCGATGATATTATGGTTATGGAGTAAGTAGTTTTATGTGGCGACACATGCACATAACATATGAACATAATAGCATGTATTTCAACCAATGAGCATTTTTTTCTGAGTAACTCTTTAAATCGTGGGTATATAGGCTCCATTTTGCGTGTAAGTTGGCTAAATTCTTGTCTCATCAACACATTGTTTCATATCAAGGTTGAAAATTATGGCTCGACGGGTCTTGAAATGTTGCAGTAAATTGCCATGGCCATGTCGGGGCATAGATCTACGGCCTTGCACTGCTTTTGGTTAACATCCCTGCCTGTGTCACTATATTCAGTCCCGTACATCAGGCAAAAATAGTTAAATTATATAAAAAGTATAACAGTGTAAGTCGCCTGAGATACCACCTGACAGCCAGCGCCCATAGGGATCAGACTTCTTTTAGAATTTATGACGCCATGTCCATGTAGTGGAAAGATACAACTATATTGGGGGGGTTTAGCTGACCCTGGCCTTCCACCATAAGAAAGACATCATTCAATTATATACTCTACAACGGACACGGCGCAAACCAGGGGATGACACTATGCATGGCGCCGCCATCTATATGTCCATCCAGGGGAGCCAATCTAGGGTTCTGTTGGCGGGCAGGGTCTTCATGGGCCCTGGGAACGACAGGGTCTGACCCCCCAGCAGCCGTCAGCTGAAGCCCCACCCAGACATCAGCCTTTCTGACCCACAATCCACGGTGAGGGGCTTCAGTCGTGACCGGAAATTTTATTCACTGCCCATCTCCGAAATAACCTAGCGCCCCGCCACGGGTATATTAAGCTTTTTCCCCTGCCTGGCAGAGATTGGATACCGAACAAAAAGCGAATATTTCGAATAGCAGAATACAGGGGGTAGGAGGGTGGGATTGAGAGTGGTGGCGGTGGGAGTGGAACTTTTAAAGACTGTCTGAGGTCTGGGTGGCAGCGTTAGGTAAGGGTGACAGGTTTGAGGAGGTTGTTGACCTAGGGGTCATTTAAATAAGAGTTCGTAACTTTTGCTCGTAAACTATACAACTTATATTGCCGGGTCGAAGAGAAATGAAAAATGGTTTGAATTTTTCATCAATATTTATTGCAGATATTACTTTGCATAATAGCGACTGAAAAATAAATTACGTGAAGGTGGCTGCCCCCCTAATATTCGCTGTTTAACGCTTAGTTCCAATACGACCAGTCATTACATTACACTGTACAAGATAGGGTTTACGAGCTCGTAACTTTTAGAGAAAAGCAATCCCCTGATATAGCTTATTAAACATGGAGGGAAGGCATGAAACGGGAAATATATGTCATTTTGGTCAAACCGGCATGTGAAAGGGGCGCATGACTTGAATTCTAGAGCTGTGAATCTCGCGTCATTCTGCATAAGCCCCGCCATGTTTATAGGGCGATAAAAGGGAAGATTCCTGCATAAATGCATGAGTTGTTGCTGCATATATTTTTTGCGCACACAGAGTGAGAACCCGAAACTGCACCCGATCCTGATGGGTACAGGTGGGGTATTTCATCTTTGTTTCGCCGCACGCGTGGGTGATATGATGATTATCATCTCCATCACGTAACACGTGGGTAAATTGTCACACGGCTGTTGTGTGGGTTGTTGTAAGGCTGTAGAATCAGCTGGAATGAGGTTTGCATGCATGGTTGGCTTGAGAACACACTCTCGCGTCAATATGAAGGGACAAATGTTTGGCGCAACCATTTTTCCGGGGATAGTTCCAAAAAAATGCCAGGAAGAAGGACATAAAAACTTTACCTCGCATAAATATAGACATTCATGCGGGGAGGCGCGAATCTCCGAAGTCATCAAGGGGATCGCTTTGGCTCGACCGCAGCCCGACAGAGTGTGCTTTCTTTCTGCGCCCGAGGTGGTTTCATCCCCTCCACCCCTTCTCCCAGGAGTAGTTTATGGGACCGATTTTGCCGTTACTGAGTGCCGAAATGGCGCAAAACAATCATCCTTTTTCCGGAAGGCAGTTTACCTGACCGAGATAGACTGACGCCACGCAAGATCAGAGCGCCAGATAAAAAAAAACGTCTTTATGTTTATGTTGTGTAACACGGGTGCGCTAATTCGATCTATAATGGAGACAAAAAGTACTCCGCACGCGTCATTGGCTTCACAGAAACCAGCAAACTCGGACCCAGAAGTGGCAGAACTCACGCGATCCGAGCGCATGGGCTACCAACACGCCCATTTAATGGCGCCAGGAGAAGCGGAGGGTGGTGGGAGGGGGTGGCGGTCCTAGCCACTAAAGCATGCTAACCGTGCCCACGACCGATTAGCAGGCACGAGTAGCATTCATACTCAGCATGGCGCATCAGATAGCCAACATTGCTGATAATATGCGCTCATCTTCTCGGCGTTGCAGGCGCCAGGCACCAACCCACGGGGACAAGCGACAATCTTACCGGAAACGGTAAAACAGCATTCCTCCTAGGGCCGAGGGGGTCCGGTGATAAAGAGATTATTAGGGAGAGCTAACTTCTGTCTGCGCTAAGGGGTTTCACTCCATGATGTTCGGATTTCTTCGCGTGAGTTATTATCCCGTTGTTTGTCGCTGAACGGATGTCCCTAACAAAGATGACTGTACCGGAAGTACTTCAGTGGGGGACCCGCAGTAATACCATCGCAAAGCACTGCCAGGTGGCGTCTGCTTGTTTGCGTCACTTTATCATAGCGACACAGAAACCAGGATTTAGGTTGTCGCGAAAAGGCAGCGTTCGACACTGAGAAGTTTCAAAAATCGACACTGAGAAGTTTCAAAAATCGACACTGAGAAGTTTCAAAAATCGACACTGAGAGATTTCAAAAATCGACACTAGACACTGGACCCCCCCCCCCCTACCCCCCACTTCCAGACCCTATATGTAAGTTTCCTATGATGACTGTAGGAGACAGATAGTGACTCCTACTATCCCCCAAAACTACTTTTAAACGCAGGTATCTATAGCGAAATACAAACTGACTCACATGTATTTTTCATATCAATATGTGTCTTCATATTCTTTACATCCCCTGTATTTCGTCACCGGATCTCGAGTTCCGTGCAGCAGACACAATCAGCCGCGGAAAAAATATGCCAATATACCTTACCAGGATTTATTTGTGAATAACACATCACGCTTCATACAACAACAAAATCAACATGCTCTAGTCCAGGCCATGATAATGACAATTCATTATCATTACCCCCATAGACTATTGAAGGTAGTTATTCACACAGCACTAATCACATCTGCTATGTTAAACAAATAGCAGAAACTGCACAGCGCGTGGTCGTCAGAAGTACATATAATTGTACCAAATAGTTTCCTATAATATAGACAGAGAATATGATTGCTATAGTTGCGGCAATGGCGGCAAACCCAAGCAAACACGAATCCCTCTCTCTAAACCTATGCATATATAACATGGACTTAAACCCCAGGGATGCTGATTGCTATAGTAGCCGCAATGGTGACATAGACAAGCAAGCACCAATCCCTCTCCCTAAACCTATACCTGTATATAAGGGCTACCGTATATTAAAATATATACCACAGAGGCTACCGCGTATTAAAAGATAAGCGCCACATCCCACGGGGCTACTGCACACTAAAACATAGGCCCCATGCATCCCACGGGGCAACCACACACTAAAACATAGGCCCCATTTATCCCAAGGGGCTACCGCACACTAAAACATAGGCCGTCACCATGCATCTCACGGGGCAACCACACACTAAAACATAGGCCCCATGCATCCCAAGGGGCAACCACACACTAAAACATAGGCCCCATTTATCCCAAGGGGCTACCGCACACTAAAACATAGGCCGTCACCATGCATCTCACGGGGCAACCACACACTAAAACATAGGCCCCATGCATCCCAAGGGGCAACCACACACTAAAACATAGGCCCCATGCATCCCAAGGGGCAACCACACACTAAAACATAGGCCCCATTTATCCCAAGGGGCTACCGCACACTAAAACATAGGCCGTCACCATGCATCTCACGGGCCAACCACACACTAAAACATAGGCCCCATGTATCCCAAGGGGCAACCACACACTAAAACATAGGCCCCATGTATCCCAAGGGGCAACCACACACTAAAACATGGGCCCCATGCATCCAAGAGGCTACCGCGCATTAAAAGGCCTGGGGGCCACACCTACTATAGCTGCGGCAATCAGGCGGCAAGCACATAGCAGGTATAACCCTGAGTCAGCAGCAGCATCTCTCTGGAGCCCCCTGACACCCCTCTATTTGTACCAGCGTGGGTCCGAAGAGTCCCCTAGCCTTCTCAGTCATTGAGCGACAATGAGGGAAAAGAGAGTCTCCCTACTTGCGTGACAGTTACTCACTAGTTAACACGTACGTTAGGGATATATGTTCTCATCAAACAATAGAACAAAACAAGGTGCTACCCAATAAACGTTACAATTCTAAATCTTGCTCTTCCACACTAACCGTGTTTACTTTCACACTTCTCGTACACAATGTTTAAGAGACATACAACTACCTCCACCTAGCGAGCGAGCTTCTACATATCACCGCCAGGCGACGCTAACAACTAAACTAATATACCGCTATTCGCTAGAGGGCGCTTACGCACGAAAAGTGCACTTTAGTCTTAGCCTCACCAGCTCTTTGTGGTTGTGGTCATGATCAAGAAATCCTCTTCGTTATAATTTTAGAACTTTTTTAATTCAGAAAACCTAGTGGGTGGCTACTTATGTACTTATATGTTGAACCATGATAATGGCTCGCCAGATATTCCACTTATCGCTAAGTCTATTGGCGTAGCATAGGTGCCCATTATGAATACGGCCCCTGGCCGTTGCATATGTATATATATATACTTCTAGTGCGCCAACCTCGACCTTTTTATCGAGTTTTGATCACCAATTGGCAACATGATAGTCCTGTCCCAACAGGGAAGCTAACACCCATGTGACGTCACACATTACGAATGTGTCAACCCATGTGACGTCACACATTATGATTGCTTCAACCCCTGTGACGTCACACAGTACGAATGCGTCAAGTGTGAAGTCACACATGAATGCTTCAAAGCTCGCACGTCACGCATTACACATGCTTCAGCTACTGTAACGTTACACAATAAGAATGCTTTAACAATGATGCCACGCAAAACCACGTGATGTTACACGTCTTACACGATAATACATTATCTCGCTGTTTCTGATGCAAAAATTGCTGCCCTTCGGCTACTATACATTCTTAAGGCTTCGTTATTCCAATGTGAACATCGCTGCAGCACTGACCTTGACCCTTCCTTGACGGCCATTGTGTGTGGTGTGGCGTTCCCTGAGCCGCCTGCAACCTCCTGTCTGTCCCTCATCCGCCATGGCGGTACATCCGGGCTCTCGTCGATGGCAGTAACACGGATGTTTCTCCGTCCTCATTGTATCACAAACGGCCGCCAGGCGGCACGTGTCTCACGGTTCGGTTAAGTAGGCTACCGAGAACAGGGATGGATACGGGGGGGGGGGTGGCACAGACCAGATAATGCAGGAGTCCTATGGATCATATTACAGCCTTTGATAATCTAGGTAAAGGGGGCAATCCGTTGAAAGGAAAAGAGCGAGGGATATACTGGGTGGGGGGGGGGTCCAGGGGTGAGAGGAAGAGAGAAGAGATGACAGATGGGGTGAGAGGGTGCGAGGGAGAGAGGGAATAGAAAGAAGGTGGTTGGAGAAAGAAGGGGCCGTAGAAAGAGATGGTAGGAATTTGTTAGAGGAAGATAGAAGAGGAGGTATAGCTAGGGTAAGACAGAGAGTGAGAGAGCTAGAGAGAGAGAAAGGGAATATATACATTGAAATTGAGACAGGAAGGGACATAAAGCTGAAAGGATAAATAGAGGCAAAGGAAGAAAACTTGAGATAACGAAAAAGAGTGAGACAGATGTGGGGAGAGGAACAGAAGAAAGAAGAAAGTAGAAAGGGGATCAGGTTCAATGGGAACACATCACTTCCACAAACATGCCATCAATGGTGTCGCCATGTGATCTCGGGCGCACTGGGTGACTTGACATCCGGTAACCTGCGGTCTTTGTATTGCTGTGGCCAGGTTGTGATGTGTTATTTTTCGTCGGTTGCTAATTATTTCAATCAAGCCGCGTGCCGTGGTCACTTTGAGACTGAAAGTTACCCATACAGCAATATTTAATATAGTTATAATCGAAATGATGAACAACATATTTACTGTACGCAGTATATGGCAGGGCATGTTAATAAACCAGTGCCTTGGCCAATCTGCATCTCGTGCGGGAAGTGTGGCTTTCTTGTGTCTTACGTCATTACAGCTCTTATCCCCAGAACTTGAGCCATCACATTACTTTATCCTTGCTTAGAAAAACATGGAATGTGGCTATATAGTAATATACTTTTTGTCATTGAATAATATGTAGCAAATGACACATAAGGGAAACTTCTAAGGTAGTTTAATTCGGAATCGGAATTCAAATAGGCCTAACACTGTACGTATAGGCCATGACACAAATGTTGTTAAATAATAGCTTCACACTTCCCCCAATGAAACCTGTCCTCCGTGACATACCTAGTTGGTTGGTTGGTTATTCAGGACGCTTTAACCACTTTCGGTCATATCGTGTCAATGGGAGAAGGAAGGGAGAGTGGAGCCATGTCCCCTGGTGGTGGATATACCTAGTGGGGTTTTGATTCGGGGAGCGGCCGGTGTGACAGCGGTGTGACAGCGGTGTGACAGTGGCCTTGTATGACAGCTATTTTTGCCCAGAGAGACACCAATCCGGGCTAATGGGGTTTAATCAATACTCGGAGGCGACGCCGTCACACGGAAGTAGCCACAGCGATTTAATTCGGCGAGTCCCAAGGATCTCGATGTCAAGGTCAAGGTCGCAGTCGGCGTTGTCAAGGCCATTGTTGCCAATGCCACGACCGGCCGATAAAAGTATCGTCCCATTCTCGCGCGATGATAAAAGTGGTGGGGGAAGCCGGATTGGGGGAGAGGGGGTGGGGTGTAGGTGGGGTGGGGGTGGGGGGGGCAGGTAGGAGCTTGAGGGTGGGTAGGTGTGGGGTGGGGGGGGGGGCGCAGGCGAAAGCTGGGAGCTGGAAGGTCGGTGGGTGTGGGGTAGGGGGACGTAGACGAAAGTTGGGAGCTGGCTTGGGGGGATTGCATGGAATAATAATGGGATGAGATTTGTACGGAGGTGGGGGGCAAGGTGGGGAGCAGCTTGGAGGTCGGGGCGAGAGTGGATCTCAGATGATGCAGCAGATTTTAAAAGTCCCCTTCGTAATGAAAACACCGTTCCCCACAATGGCCGTGGTACTGCGGGGAGGCTGAGGCAATAACTCCACAAGGCAAGCAAGGCGGAAAATTAAACGAAACAGGTTGGAAACATGTCCACACGGTAGCCAAGAAAATGGCGGAATATTAGAAGAGACGGCAAAGAACTGACCGCCACAACTTAGCCAACAAAACGGCGGAATATTAAGCGAGACGACGAGGAGATGATGGCCACAAATCAAGCCAATAACAAAGGCAAAAAAATGCTTGGTGACCTAATGCCAAATTTCTCGTTACACCATATTACCACAACATTTCCATCCGGAGCCCAGACAACGACCATAGGTCATTGCAGTAGCGGCGAATAACATTGAATATAACATCCACCCCCCTGCCCCCCACCTCCACCCCACCCCCCACACAAAACCACTCTCTGTCAACCCACCATGCCCCCCACCCGCCCCGCCCCACCCCCGCCCTTCCCCCATCCTTACAGGCGGCCAGTCGTACCCCAGCAGTCAGGGCCACGAGTCACCCAGGTCTGACACAACCAGGGGTCTGACTGAGACACAAAGACTCGGGTGGCGCTGATCGATGAGGGCATCCATCTCTGTTACCTCCCATCCATGGCGACCCCGGTCCCTTTCGCCTCGCTTATTTCCTGAATATTAAACAATGACGAAGATTATTGGTTTCCTTCCTTGAACACGCGACGGGGATCGCAGGCGGCGCGGTGGCGAGGAGGCGGGGAGGCGGGGAGGTGGGGAGGCCAGGAGGCAAGGATGCTTGAGTTGTTTCCTCATCGATGGTGAATAAAGTGTGTTAATCAAACTACTGTACAGTTACTGATAACTCTCGTGCTAAAATCCTGGCATTAAATCGTCAATAGAGTAACAGAAATATTAAACCTGGTTAAGAGAAAAAGTAATTTTCAATGTATGGAACAATAGATTTCATAGAAACTTGGATTTAAAATTAATATAAATATTTTTGTACGTTTTAAAATATAAATACGCCTTTACATTAATAAAAATATTTCTGTACATTAATAAAAATATTTCTGTACATTAATAAAAATATTTCTGTACATTAATATAAATAGTTATGTACATTAATATAAATAGTTATGTACATTAATATCAATACTTACGTACATTAATATAAATAGTTACGTACATTAATATCAATACTTACGTACATTAATATCAATACATGTACTTTGCAAATTGATGCAACATGAATTACACTAATGGTGTACACATTAAGGCCAATACAAAATATTCTTATGATAAATGATAATTTAATTTGATTATTACACTACGACGACTTGCAAAATAATGTCTTGTTTTAGTTGATGTCGGCACTTTCGGCACAAAACAAGGTTACACCAAGGACGGTTCATTCTATCAGAGGAATGTACTCTCACCTTGCACCAGGACAGTCCCGCAGCCCATAATGAGGCAGGGGCTGATTGGCTGGGGCTCGGGACCGGACCGGACATCCACGTGAAGACTAATCACCGGATACACTGTGCCTCGGCCTGTCAGACTACCGGGGTGGTCGTTAGAGACCCGACGTGAGGTGAAATAAACAATATATATAAGAGCAACTATGACCTTTTCTTGGTCTAAGATGTCCGTAACGACCACTGGTAAAAAGTAAAATATGCGCAATAAATTCACACATAATCATATATGACGTGATGTACTGGCTGGAAGAAAAGTGACTATACGAGGGGAGATATTGTCCAGCGATTCTTTTTGAAGGGCCAAGGATAATGATCGGGGAAATAGGTCAACGGAACCGAACTCTGGTCCTAAACCTTGAGCTAATTGCACAGTTTACAACTTGCCGCATGAGTATAAGCCGCATTTTAAATGCTGTAACACGGTTGCCAGGTTTCCGCTTCGGTTTCCAAGTTTAGGCGTTTGGTGAAGTATATGGGGCATGTTAGCTTTGGCCTGTAAAATATTATTGGCGTTATTTTGAAATGTGGCCATGGGGAATTCATCTCCGCCGTTGCGGCCAGTTTGGTTCGCCATTAGGGAAAATCGCGTTTTGATCAGTAGCTTCACGCAGCGTTATGCACCAAGGGTCACCTGATCCTCGGGGGCCTCCCTGGTGTAGTGGTTAGCGCACTAAGTCGGCGATCAATAGTTCCCGGGTTTGAATTGGGGCCCGGGCACCTAATCTGGGGCATGTTTCATCCATTCATCATGCATCCGTTTATCCTTCATCGTCCAGGGACGTTCCTTGTCCCAACTTAGCCAATGTGTGCACAAAAAACACAAAACCGTTAAAATACCAACTCATTTCATGTCTTTTTTTTCACCTGAGCCTCAGGGAAATGGTTATCCAGCAGCCAACAGGCGGCGCCACAGCGAGCAACTCTAACGGGCAGACAGTAAAATGACACAGCATCTTGTGTGTGTGATGTCGCTGGGTAAAACCTGGGATACGGGTTAAGTTTTTCAGACGCGATAGAGTTTGTAAGTAAAACTTTACAAACGAGCAATGCGACGTCAAAAGAGACAATAAATGATACGCTGAAATTAGGTTTTTATTCAACACTTGAATAGTTTCATATCTGAAGACTTCTTTTAATGGCCATTTTAAATGGGAAAGAACATGGATAATTTACATATTTTATTTTTGTTTTGTTATTCCACTATAACTTGAATATAACATATTCGAGAGTTGAATAGTTCCATATTTATAGAATTATTTTAATGACTATTTTAAATGAGAAAGAACAAGGTATATAATGCCGCTACAAAAATTATACAAAGCAGAAATCGAAAAAAACAAAATATACAAGTAGGCCTATATATATGGTAATCTATACTCAAAATGAATAACCAAATGATCATTTATGCTTTATGCATTTATGTATTTTTTTTCATCACAGATATATGAAACACGTTGTCAAGCCGACATATTGTATCAACTAAACTAATATGGGGCGTTGCACCGCCTTGACAATGAAACAAATGTGGTTATGAATCCCACAGGGGAGGGGCGGGGGGGGGGTTAAGTCCGTGTCTCACGCTTAACGTCAATATGACGAATGGAACCCTTGAGGAATTGTCTTCAATCCAGCTCGCAATTGTGTTTGCTGATACTTCGTCTTTTTGTCCCAAGATTAGATTTAGAGCCAGATGGATGTGAACGTGGGACCAAAGCACCAATCTCTTTACTTAGCTATCCCATTCCTTGGCCAAATGAAGCCCACACTTGACGTTGCATATTGTCTTCGGGCCGAATACATAGCCATTCAGGACATATACGACTGATGTAAGAGTTATTACCGATGTACGGCTTGCTCATGTCGTCCAAATGCGCCTAATAAATCTTTCAATACCACAGTAGAGCATGTCCTAGCTTGTGTCAGTGGTAAAACAATCATTGCAACTAGCGGCGTATTGCAGTTCATTTCGGTTACAAGGTTTTGGTAACTATATGTTGAAGCAAACTTTCATACCCACGCAGTTGACCCAACCCCAAATCATCATGGTAACTTATACCTCAAATGCTTCGAGCATAAGTCCATAAAGATTCATCCTAGAAAAACGATTGCACCTCACCATTTTGCTCTACCCTTGATAGATGTGGCTGCTTCGGCAGCTCTACTGTATAGGGGGGTGGGGGGAAGGGGGGTAGGGGTACCTTTTCCGATATCTGCTGTTGGTATACAGGAATTCGTGGAGCTTCGCGATCAGCAGTTGGCAATTTATGGGGATAGTTATCCGTACAACTCCTGGTTCAACGCGAAGACCCTTTGCCTATTTACGGCGATTCGTTATAGCTGTTAAGTCCTCGATCTTCGCGATATCACCATTAAGGCGGGTTTTTTCGCGCCTAGTTTAAAATGTCCTAATCTTGGAGATTCGCTCTTGCTCTCCCTAATTCTTGGGGATTCTTGATTCAGAGGGGTACTCCCCCCCCCCCCCCCTGTATACTCTTAGGCCGTAATTAGATGATGCACAGATCGCCTGGCAGCTTTGGTGCCGCTGTAGCGTTTGGTTAATGTAGTCGTCACAGTTATGGCTAATGTTAGAAGTGGGGTTGTGAAAAATCCTAGAGCTATAGTGGCACAGACGGCGGCTAGTGCTTGGGATAGTGCACCTCACGACTCCCAACAACTGAAACGAAAATGGAAGTAATTGGCTTTAAGGCAAAATCATGTACGAGGTTTTCACCAGTTTGAAAGCATCAGGATACAAAGCTTTCACCCCAATTAGTCTAGCTTGGCACCGAATTGATAGGGTTTGTCAGTACCTAGTCCTATTCCCGTCACAGGGACTAGAAACGGTGCGGAGACACATTACGCTTAATCGAAGAACAAATATCAAGCGAGAGAGCAAAAAAACAAATACTAGTCTGGGTTTCAGATCCTCTGCGATATTTCCCTGGTATCAAAAAGAAAATCACGGACAACGGAAAATTATTAATTTTTGATCAGTTCTCGCAATATTCCCATCCATTGACAATACCCCGTCGTTTCAGACAGAGAGAGGCCAAGTATCGACCGCGACTTGCCCTGTACTTCTCTCATGGGATATAGGTTGCCACACTGGAAGGCCAGCGAGTTGCCTTAGTATTAAATTCAAGGGGCCAATATGAACATATGTCAAATACAATCGCGACTGTGTGCGGTATACCCGCAATGGATGGCAATGCGACCTTTGTTTAAATGTACTTTAACATATTGAAGTGCACATAAACGATAAACAGTAACTAAAATATTAAATACAGAACAAGCTAGGATAATAATATGCCAACGGGTATGGTTCCTACCAGAACCCGCCTGAACCCGTCAGTGTGCGAATGAGAAAGACGTCAATGTGCGAATGAGAAAGACGTCAGTGCACGAATGAGAAGGACGTCAGTGCACGAATGAGAAAGACGTCAGTGCGCGAATGAGAAAGACGTCGGTGTGCGAATGAGATAGAGGTTAGTATGCAAATGAGAAAGACGTCGGTGTGCGAATGAGATAGAGGTTAGTGTGCGAATGAGAAAGACGTCAGTGTGCGAATGAGAAAGACGTCAGTGCGCGAATGAGAAAGACGTCAATGTGCGAATGAGAAAGACGTCGGTGTGCGAATGAGAAAGACGTCAGTGCACGAATGAGAAAGACGTCAGTGCACGAATCAGAAAGACGTCAGTGCGCGAATGAGAAAGACGTCGGTGTGCGAATGAGATAGAGGTTAGTGTGCGAATGAGAAAGACGTCAGTGTGCGAGTGAAAAAGACGTCGGTGTGCGAATGAGAAAAACGTCGGTGTGCGAATGAGAAAGACGTCAGTGTGCGAATGAGATAGAGGTTAGTGTGCGAATGAGAAAGACGTCAGTGTGCGAATGAGAAAGACGTCAATGTGCGAATGAGAAAGACGTCAGTGTGCGAATGAGAAAGACGTCAGTGTGCGAATAAGAAAGACGTCAGTGTGCGAATGAAAAAAACGTCAGTATACGAACGAAAAATAAATTAAGATGCATGGTGGTATCAGGTTTAAAAATAAGGAACAAATCAAATTAAGAAGGATAAAGATACCAGGTTAGGAAGGATAAAGATATCGGATTTTAATATCAGTCTAGATTGTCATCTGTGAGGATAAAGAAGAAAGTGGCCTGCAGCTGGGTTATCAGCTTCAGGCAAAGACAGATATCAGCTCAGAAATGTATCTTACATCTTCCTGTTGGATAATGGCACAAAAGTTATAAGTTCAGCGAGAATACAGATACCAGTCCAGAAATGAGAAGACGTTAGCTGGAGAACATGCAATATATCAGATTGGAAAAGAAGAAAAAAGCGACTAGCTTATGAGGGATATCAGGCAAAGAAGTAGATGCATATTACGGCCGGCAGAAGGATATGGGCAATAAAGCATACACAAAAACCATCAAAGAGTGATAAACAGTAGAAGAGCTGTCTGTGTTAGAGGAACTGCAATGATCCGTGTCTTTATGCCAAGACAGACACGGGTGGCAAGCGTTCAGGTCATTATACTACGACGCCGAATCCCACTTTCTCCCATCTTCGCCGCGACAAACCGTAGCTCATTTACATCTCCTTGTAGGTATCTAATGAAAATGCTTTGCTGGCGTGTCGCCCACCGTGCTAGCTAGCCGCGGTGGGTGGCCAGCAGGGGTTGAGTGAGCCGTGGGTGCATGCCTGCCTCCTTACCTTGGCCTATCTGTCCCCCCCCCCTGCCATTCCCTCTAGGAGGCGCCATCTCCCTCGCTCCCTCCCTCCTTCCCTGGCTTAATCTGGAGTGGTCGAACCCGGACCTGTCATTCAGCCCACTCGCTGGCCCCTTGGCGGGCGGCTTGGCGGCGGTAGTTGCGCGAGGGTGGCAGAGTGGCAGGGTGGCAGGGTGACCCGGGCAGACCAGTGGCTTAGAGGAGTGAGTCGCCGGCAGTTTGAGCCTTGAGCTTGGTGGGGGGACATCGGTAGCCGAGGTCTGTCGTCTCTGGTGCTCACAGGCCCATGTGATATGTGACGCCGTCGCCGCAGCGAAGGACAAACGGTGCCAGCAACACTGGACGGGAGATAGAGACAGCGCGAAGGAGCGATATCGACAGAGGGGGTCAGCCAGAGAGAGTCAGAGAGAGAAATATTGAGAGTGGGTTGGAGATAGCAGGATAACGTGGACTCCCTGGTCGAGATATCAGGGTCCCGGTCGCCCCATTAGTCGTCTATTCTTCGGTTAAGCAGCGAGCCGCGGTTTTTCGGTATCTAGCCACGACCCTGGTGGCAAAAAAAAAAAAAAAAAAAAGGTGCGAACGTCGACTAAATACCAAGTGTGTGTGGTGTGGTGTGGTCGGTCAGTGTGAACCGAGTCTGTCTTGGGCTGCAGGGCGCGAGGGTGTGTGTCACCGCTCACGGACTGGTGAATGACAGTGAAAACCTTCGTATCCTCGAGTGCGATACGGCGATCGGGTGACAGCATCCGCCCGCGACTGCAACAAGCCCCCCCCCAACCGCCCCCCACCTCCCCACGCCCTACGTGACAGCCCCCTCCCTGCGTTTCCAGCCCCCATCCCCCGCCCTGCTACCCGTGGATTATTGCGACTCAGTGGATATTACAGCGCTGGATATATATTTATATCTATATATATATATAATATACAATATATATATATATATATTAAACACATCGCCTAAAGCGGGCGTATTGTACGACAGACACAAGGTTTTCGGGACTTGGTGCGTGAAGCTCATATTGGATGCCTCATTGATGTTCAAGTACAAGTGCAAGTCGGGATACTACTAGACGTGGCGGCACAAATGCTCATTTGTCGGCTTGCACTGGTTATAATACGATCGTGACTGGGTATATCTGTAACAGTAAATTTTACACTTGTGAGTGGAGCGAAGATGTGGACGGACGGTATAGGCTGTAACGCCTGACTTTACACATCACGGTAGCTTGGAGTTCATTAACGTGTCGTCTACGAGACAGGCGAGACGGGTGCAATCCTTGTGTATTAACCCAATAACGCTGTTATTAATGCAATTCTGTGGATGTCTCAAATATTGATTGGCACATCTCAACAGACGAGCGTTAAATATCTGTGGTGTTAGTGATTGGTGCTGAAAAACTGAAATCGTGTGGGTTAGTGCCAGGTCGCACCCTCCGGATATAACCGTCAGTTCTATTCGCTTTGGTGATATGTGAACTGTTCTTCTTCCGTCGCGGTTGGAGACAGACAAACGTCGAATATGTTCGGCTTTCCTCGGCGGCAGTCGGCCCTCTCCGGACCCTTCAGTCGCCACCCGAAGTACGAGCTGAAAAGCTCCAGTTTCGAAGGCGCCTCACGCTCCGTTCGCCCGTGGACAAGGTAAGGAACGTGGGGGGAGGGGGTACCCCCGGGAGGAGGGGGCGGAGTAGCCCGTCGGCCCCGTGGACAAGGCAAGGGGGGTCGGAGGCACCGCCGGTGGGAGGGGAGGGGGGAGGGGGCGTCCACGTTTGGACAAGGTAAGGGACGCGCAAGGGAGCGACACAAGGAAGGGCGGGGGGGGGCGCCCTTGGACAAGGTAAGGGACCGGGGAGGCAAGGAATGGCGGGGTGGGGGGGGGGGGAGGCGTGGTGGGCGCCCTTGGACAAGTTAAGAGATGGGCGAGGGAGCGACGCAAGGCAGGGCGAGGGGGGGGGGGGGCGGGAGGCGCCCTTGGACCAGTAACGGGAGGGATCCCGGGCGGGGATAGGGGTTGGGGCAGGGCCGTTCCTTGGCCGTTGGACACGGTTAGGGAGGGGTCGTCGGGAGTGCCGCTGGGGGGTGGCGGCAGGAGGGTGGGAGGCACAGACGGACGGACGGGGACAGGGTGGGGAACCCCGGTGTGCCAGGCATTGTCATTTACCGCACAGTAGGGCTGGTTCACCTGGCTAATGAGGGTTTCATCTGCAGGGTGTACAGTGCATGAAGTCGGCGTCTCCACTGGAGGCAGCGGCATAGGGCTTTATCGCCCTGTCAGCCCTGTGTCCATCTGTCTGTCCGTCTGTCACATTACACAATTATACAATCCTCCTTATCTCCTTATTTCACTTCGAATTCTCTTTCAGATATTGACACTAATCGTCTCACTCTTTCTCTCAACATGTCTCACACTCTGCCGCTGAGAGTCTTCTGCTCTCCCGCCATGTCTTACTGGGGGCCACCCGATGGCCGAGTGGGTAGCGCGCTCGCTTGTTGTCCAGTGTGCTCTGAGGGGCCAGCCCAAGCCGCGGGTAATGCGGTTCGAGTCTCACCGGTGCAAATGGGATAAAGATCCCCTGCCTTTCTGCGCAAAGACGGTGACTCCCCGAGACATGGCTCCTCTCTACATTGTCCCTTTCCATTCTCGCGATATGACCAACCTGCGCAAACCAACCAACCAACTCCCATCTCTTTCGTCAAGCTACATTATGCTGTTTCGTTAACTGCGTGGAAGAGCACGATTCTCATAGCTGCGAATATCAATAAAAGACAAAGCATAAAAGACAAAAGCTTTCCTCTTGACCACTTACGTCGCTCCGCTTGCCCGTATCATCACGACTGACTGTCCAAGCTGAATGCCAATCAATTTGATGGGGACTGGCACCCTCTCATCTGGGTCACACCTTTTTTATTTCTATCCAGGTGTTGTGTTGACAGAAATCCCTGGACATCGGTTTATGACGTCTCTTTCGGGTTCCCCTCCTCACCAACCATACACCCCCTGCCCCCGCTTCCTCGCCCCCCCCCCCCTTTGCACGGCCCGGCACACTCTGCGTTTCCGACCGTCTGCCCCAGAACGGGTAGAGGTGGGGGGGGGCGGTGTGCTGTGGCAGCGATTGAGTGGGTTCTATTTGTTTAATCCGACGACCAAGGCCGCTGACCCACAGACGTCCAACAGAAAAGACGTCGATACCAAGTGTCAATGAGTACAAGGGAAGCGCATTAGGGCCCTACGCTAGCCATTGGGGATGAAGATTAAACATCAGTAGCCAACATGACCATCCTCCCCCCACCCCACAGCCGTCCCACCCCGAGTGCACTTATTTGGTAATCACTACCGGCATGGATTCGCACCCCAGCCCCACCTCCCCCCCCCCCTCCACCTACGCCCCTCCCTCTCTACCAATAACTTATTGCATAACTTATCGGCCGTACATGGATAATAGAGTCACCGGTGCGATCAAAGCAGTGAGGCTATGTAATAGAGATATATACCCTTCTATCTAACCGTCTTGCTAAATTTACCTCTAGTGTTACGCCACATGGCCAGATCGAGTGCTGCTGTCCCCTTGCGCGATATATGCTGGCCAACAAAGGAATGGAATGGAATGTTGGTGTTTTAGGCCACTTTTGTGCACATACAGGCTAAATTGGGCCAAGGAACCTCCCGAGACGATGAAGGATGAAGGAATGAAACATGCCCCAGATTAGGTGCCCGAGCCCGGATTCGAACCCAGGACCTATTGATCTGTGGTCTAGTGCGCTAACCACTACACCAGGGAGGCCCCGCTGGCCAACAAAGAGAAGAGGCCTACTGCCTGCAGCACGGTGCACTTCCGTCTATTTGGACCACTGACAAGCAACCTTAGTTTACATATAATAAAGGAGAGTGTGCATCGTTCACCTGACAAGACCCCGGCGTCACCATGGGGACAATCCTGAACTCCCTGCTAACCCTTCGAGGCACAGTGGGGGAGGAAGAGAGGGAGGAGGTGGGGCGGTAAAGAAATGGCACATACATAGACACTGATGTGAGAGAATGGTCGGGTAAGATTCAGAGACAGAGAATGAGACCATGATGAGAGAGATAAGAGAGGGGACGCATGTCAAGAAGAAAGGAAGACGGGAGAGCGAAATTAAATTAAGCAATGTGGCGAAAACAGAATATGGAGCCATTCAGACTGATGGTGTGGGGGTAGAGGCAACTGAGGGTAGACGGTGGAGGTAGAGGCAACTGATGGCGGAAAGGGTGGAGGTAGAGGCAACTGAGGGGGGAGGGGTGGAAGTAGAGGCAACTGAGGTGGGAGGGGGTTGGGGCTAGGGGCAACTGAGGGCGGAGGGGGGTGGGGGTAGAGGTAACTGTGGGGGGAGGGGCTGCATGGGGAAGTAGGCGATGGTAAGATCCCTGCCACAACGCGGCACTAAGTGGCATACTTCCCCCTAAGAGACAACATGCAAGCTATGTTCACTTGATATTACCCCTAGCCAATTCTAATGGGGGTCCAATAACCTCGGCTGGCATCGGCAGTGCGGGGGTTGCTGAGGCCGCCAGGAGGGCATGGACATTAATATGGCCGTGGTATCTGAAGCCGCCAGAAGGAGAGCATTGGCATTATTATTGCGCTGATATCTGATAGCATATATTGCACTTGTATCTGAAGCCAGAAGGAGAGCATTGGCATTATTATTGCGGTGATATCTGATAGCATATATTGCACTGGTATCTGAAGCCAGAAGGAGAGCATTGGCATTATTATTGCTGTGGTATCTGATAGCATATATTGCACTTGTATCTGAAGCCAGAAGGAGAGCATTGGCATTATTATTGCTGTGATATCTAATAGCATATATTGCACTTGTATCTGAGGCCAGAAGGAGAGCATTGGCATTATTATTGCAGTGATATCTGATAGCATATATTGCACTTGTATCTGAAGCCAGAAGGAGAGCATTGGTATTATTATTGCGCTGATATCTGATAGCATATATTGCACTTGTATCTGAAGCCAGAATGAGAGCATTGGCATTATTATTGCTGTGATATCTGATAGCATATATTGCACTTTTGTATCTGAAGCCAGAAGGAGAGCATTGGCATTATTATTGCGGTGATATCTGATAGCATATATTGCACTTGTATCTGAAGCCAGAAAGATAGCATTGGCATTATTATTGCGGGGATATCTGATAGCATATTATTGCACTGGTATCTGAGGCTAGAAGGAGATCATTGGCATTATTATTGCGGGGATATCTGATAGCATATATTGCACTGGTATCTGAGGCCAGAAAGAAAGCATTGGCATTATTATTGCGGGGATATCTGATAGCATATATTGCACTGGTATCTGAGGCCAGAAAGAGAGCATTAGCATTATTATTGCGGTGATATCTGATAGCATATATTGCACTGGTATCTGAGGCCAGAAGGAAAGCATGGGCATTATTATTGCGGTAATATCTAATAGCATATATTGCACTGGTATCTGAGGCCAGAAGGAGAGCATTGGCATTATTATTGCGGTGATATCTGATAGCATATATTGCACTGGTATCTGAGGCAAGAAGGAGAGCATTGGCAGCATATGTTGCACTGGTATCTGTGGTCAGAAGGAGAGCTTGGGCATTATTATTGCGGTGATATCTGATAGCATATATTGCACTGGTATCTGAGGCCAGGAGGAAAGCATTGGCATTATTATTGCAGTGATATCTGATAGCATATATGGCACTGGTATCTGAGGCCAGACGGAGAGCATGGGCATTATTATTGCGGTGATATCTGATAGCATATATTGCACTGGTATCTGAGGCCAGAAGGAGAGCATTGGCATTATTATTGCGTTGATATCTGATAGCATATATTGCACCTGGTATCTGAAGCCAGAAGGAGACCATTGGCAGCATATATGGCACTGGTATCTGAGGTCAGAAGGAGAGCATTGGCATTATTATTGCGGTGATATCTGATAGAATATATTGCACTGGTATTTGAAGCCAGAAGGAGAGCATTGGCATTATTATTGCGGTGATATCTGATAGCATATATTGCACTGGTATCTGAAGCCAGAAGGAGAGCATTGGCATTATTATTGCGCTGATATCTGATAGCATATATTGCACTTTTATCTGAAGCCAGAAGGAGAGCATTGGCATTATTATTGCGGTGATATCTGATAGCATATATTGCACTGGTATCTGAAGCCAGAAGGAGAGCATTGGCATTATTATTGCCGTGATATCTGATAGCATATATTGCACTTGTATCTGAAGCCAGAAAGAGAGCATTGGCATTATTATTGCGGTGATATCTGATAGCATATATTGCACTTGTATCTGAAGCCAGAAGGAGAGCATTGGCATTATTATTGCGGTGATATCTAATAGCATATGTTGCACTTGTATCTGAAGCCAGAACGGTGAGCATTGGCATTATTATTGCGGTGATATCTGATAGCATATATTGCACTTGTATCTGAAGCCAGAAAGAGAGCATTGGCATTATTATTGCGGTGATATCTGATAGCATATATTGCACTTGTATCTGAAGCCAGAAGGAGAGCATTGGCATTATTATTGCGGTGATATCTAATAGCATATGTTGCACTTGTATCTGAAGCCAGAACGGTGAGCATTGGCATTATTATTGCAGTGATATCTGATAGCATATATTGCACTTGTATCTGAAGCCAGAAGGAGAGCATTGGCATTATTATTGCGGTGATATCTAATAGCATATGTTGCACTTGTATCTGAAGCCAGAACGGTGAGCATTGGCATTATTATTGCGGTGATATCTGATAGCATATCTTGCACTTGTATCTGAGGCCAGAAGGAGAGCATTGTCATTATTATTGCGGTGATATCTGATAGCATATATTGCACTGGTATCTGAGGCCAGAAGGAAAGCATTGGCATTATTATTGCGGTGATATCTGATGGCATGTATTGCACTGGTATCTGAGGCCAGAAGGAAAGCATTGGCATTATTATTGCGGTGATATGTGATAGCATATATTGCACTGGTATCTGAGGCCAGAAGGAAAGCATTGGCATTATTATTGCGGTGATATCTGATAGCATATATTGCACTGGTATCTGAGGCCAGATGAAAAGCATTGGCATTATTATTGCGGTGATATCTGATAGCATATATTGCAATGGTATCTGAGGCCAGAAGGAAAGCATTGGCATTATTATTGCGGGGATATCTGATAGCATATATTGCACTTGTATCTGAAGCCAGAAGGAAAGCATTGGCATTATTATTGCGGTGATATCTGATAGCATATATTGCACTGGTATCTGAGGCCAGAAGGAAAGCATTGGCATTATTATTGCGGTGATATCTGATAGCATATATTGCACTGGTATCTGAGGCCAGATGAAAAGCATTGGCATTATTATTGCGGTGATATCTGATAGCATATATTGCACTGGTATCTGAGGCCAGATGAAAAGCATTGGCATTATTATTGCGGTGATATCTGATAGCATATATTGCAATGGTATCTGAGGCCAGAAGGAAAGCATTGGCATTATTATTGCGGTGATATCTGATAGCATATATTGCACTGGTATCTGAGGCCAGATGAAAAGCATTGGCATTATTATTGCGGTGATATCTGATAGCATATATTGCAATGGTATCTGAGGCCAGAAGGAAAGCATTGGCATTATTATTGCGGGGATATCTGATAGCATATATTGCACTTGTATCTGAAGCCAGAAGGAGAGCATTGGCATTATTATTGCGGTGATATCTGATAGCATATATTGCACTGGTATCTGAAGCCAGAAGGAGAGCATTGGCATTATTATTGCGGTGATATCTGATAGAATATATTGCACTGGTATTTGAAGCCAGAAGGAGAGCATTGGCATTATTATTGCGGTGATATCTGATAGCATATATTGCACTGGTATCTGAAGCCAGAAGGAGAGCATTGGCATTATTATTGCGCTGATATCTGATAGCATATATTGCACTTTTATCTGAAGCCAGAAGGAGAGCATTGGCATTATTATTGCGGTGATATCTGATAGCATATATTGCACTGGTATCTGAAGCCAGAAGGAGAGCATTGGCATTATTATTGCCGTGATATCTGATAGCATATATTGCACTTGTATCTGAAGCCAGAAAGAGAGCATTGGCATTATTATTGCGGTGATATCTGATAGCATATATTGCACTTGTATCTGAAGCCAGAAGGAGAGCATTGGCATTATTATTGCGGTGATATCTAATAGCATATGTTGCACTTGTATCTGAAGCCAGAACGGTGAGCATTGGCATTATTATTGCGGTGATATCTGATAGCATATATTGCACTTGTATCTGAAGCCAGAAAGAGAGCATTGGCATTATTATTGCGGTGATATCTGATAGCATATATTGCACTTGTATCTGAAGCCAGAAGGAGAGCATTGGCATTATTATTGCGGTGATATCTAATAGCATATGTTGCACTTGTATCTGAAGCCAGAACGGTGAGCATTGGCATTATTATTGCAGTGATATCTGATAGCATATATTGCACTTGTATCTGAAGCCAGAAGGAGAGCATTGGCATTATTATTGCGGTGATATCTAATAGCATATGTTGCACTTGTATCTGAAGCCAGAACGGTGAGCATTGGCATTATTATTGCGGTGATATCTGATAGCATATCTTGCACTTGTATCTGAGGCCAGAAGGAGAGCATTGTCATTATTATTGCGGTGATATCTGATAGCATATATTGCACTGGTATCTGAGGCCAGAAGGAAAGCATTGGCATTATTATTGCGGTGATATCTGATGGCATGTATTGCACTGGTATCTGAGGCCAGAAGGAAAGCATTGGCATTATTATTGCGGTGATATGTGATAGCATATATTGCACTGGTATCTGAGGCCAGAAGGAAAGCATTGGCATTATTATTGCGGTGATATCTGATAGCATATATTGCACTGGTATCTGAGGCCAGATGAAAAGCATTGGCATTATTATTGCGGTGATATCTGATAGCATATATTGCAATGGTATCTGAGGCCAGAAGGAAAGCATTGGCATTATTATTGCGGGGATATCTGATAGCATATATTGCACTTGTATCTGAAGCCAGAAGGAAAGCATTGGCATTATTATTGCGGTGATATCTGATAGCATATATTGCACTGGTATCTGAGGCCAGAAGGAAAGCATTGGCATTATTATTGCGGTGATATCTGATAGCATATATTGCACTGGTATCTGAGGCCAGATGAAAAGCATTGGCATTATTATTGCGGTGATATCTGATAGCATATATTGCACTGGTATCTGAGGCCAGATGAAAAGCATTGGCATTATTATTGCGGTGATATCTGATAGCATATATTGCAATGGTATCTGAGGCCAGAAGGAAAGCATTGGCATTATTATTGCGGTGATATCTGATAGCATATATTGCACTGGTATCTGAGGCCAGATGAAAAGCATTGGCATTATTATTGCGGTGATATCTGATAGCATATATTGCAATGGTATCTGAGGCCAGAAGGAAAGCATTGGCATTATTATTGCGGGGATATCTGATAGCATATGTTGCACTTGTATCTGAAGCCAGAAGGAGAGCATTGGCATTATTATTGCGGTGATATCTGATAGCATATATTGCACTGGCATCTGAAGCCAGAAGGAGAGCATTGGCATTATTATTGCGGTGATATCTGATAGCATATTATTGCACTGGTATCTGAGGCTAGAAGGAGAGCATTGGCATTATTATTGCGGGGATATCTGATAGCATATATTGCACTGGTATCTGAGGCCAGAAGGAGAGCATTGGCAGCATATGTTGCACTGGTATCTGAGGTCAGAAGGAGAGCATTGGCAGCATATGTTGCACTGGTATCTGAGGTCAGAAGGAGAGCTTGGGCATTATTATTGCGTTGATATCTGATAGCATATATTGCAATGGTATCTGAGGCCAGGAGGAGAGCATTGGCATTATTATTGCAGTGATATCTGATAGCATATATGGCACTGGTATCTGAGGCCAGACGGAGAGCATGGGCATTATTATTGCGTTGATATCTGATAGCATATATGGCACTGGTATCTGACGCCAGAAGGAGAGCATTGGCATTATTATTGCGTTGATATCTGATAGCATATATTGCACCTGGTATCTGAAGCCAGAAGCAGAGCATTGGCAGCATATATGGCACTGGTATCTGAGGTCAGAAGGAGAGCATTGGCATTATTACTGCAGTGATATTTGATAGAATATATTGCACTGGTCTTTGAAGCCAGGAGGAGAGCATTGGCATTATTATTGCGGTGATATCTGATAGCATATATTGCACTGGTATCTGAAGCCAGAAGGAGAGCATTGGCATTATTATTGCGCTGATATCTGATAGCATATATTGCACTTGTATCTGAAGCCAGAAGGAGAGCATTGGCATTATTATTGCGGTGATATCTGATAGCATATATTGCACTGGTATCTGAAGCCAGAAGGAGAGCAGTGGCATTATTATTGCGGTGATATCTGATAGCATATATTGCACTGGTATCTGAAGCCAGAAGGAGAGCATTGGCATTATTATTGCGGTGATATCTGATAGCATATATTGCACTGGTATCTGAAGCCAGAAGGTGAGCATTGGCATTATTATTGCGCTGATATCTGATAGCATATATTGCACTTGTATCTGAAGCCAGAGGGAGAGCATTGGCATTATTATTGCGGTGATATCTGATAGCATATATTGCAATGGTATCTGAAGCCAGAAGGAGAGCATTGGCATTATTATTGCGTTGATATCTGATAGCATGTATTGCACTGGTATCTGAGGCCAGAAGAAAAGCATTGGCATTATTATTGCGGTGATATCTGAGGCCAGAAGGAGAGCATTGGCATTATTATTGCGGTGATATCTGATAGCATATATTGCACTGGTATCTGAGGCCAGAAGGAGAGCATTGGCATTATTATTGCGGTGATATCTGATAGCATATATTGCACTGGTATCTGAGGCCAGAAGGAGAGCATTGGCATTATTATTGCGGTGATATCTGATAGCATATATTGCACTGGTATCTGAGGCCAGAAGAAAAGCATTGGCATTATTATTGCGGTGATATCTGATAGCATATATTGCAATGGTATCTGAGGCCAGAAGGAAAGCATTGGCATTATTATTGCGGTGATATCTGATAGCATATATTGCACTGGTATCTGAGGCCAGAAGGAGAGCATTGGCATTCATATGGCTGGGGTATCTGACACCATATATTGCGGTCGTATCTGAAGCCAGAAGGTGAGCATTCACATGATCGTTATTGTACAAGAAGTTAAAGGAACACTTCGAACCTTCATTAAGCTGTGTTCTGTGAGGACTTCATGGTATGGATACTATACGGAATATATTGACATCGTTAGAGCTACGGTGACTGAGACGTAATTTAAGTATTTCATTCGATCGGGTCGAGTTCCTGGCTGCCAAAGGCCACATCGACCACCATGCCTCTTTTCTGAAGCGGCACGTGACTCTTTGCCCAGCGTCTTGCACGGGTTGGGCTCGAACCCGCGCCTTATGTCTGTGGGTGCACACACACTTCATAGCCTCACCCCCTTGGCGGACTGACGCTTCCGGGCGACACAGACAGACAGACCCATGTCGCTCCTGATGCCTGTTGTTGGCTTCACGTGGAACAGACAGCCTAACGGCACGTGGATCGATGGTTCGCGCCCCGCTGTGGCCATGTCTTTGTGGTCGCAGGATAAAGATCCCATGTCCTTCTTCGCAAAGAGTAGGGCGTTACCCCTGTGGACATGGCTGCGCTCCCCCTTCCTTCTCCCATTGACGCTATATGACCAGAATTGGTTAAAGCGTCTTGAATATACAACCAACCAGCCACCTGGAACAGCTGCGATATGGGGTTGACAGAGGCTCTGATTCTGGGAAGCAGCCTTTTCGCCTGGTTCCCTGTAGCACTGCCTGTGGGCCAATAAAGCCGGCGGAGTCCTTTGATATGAAAGCTGGATTCCTGTCTTGGCTTCCGGTGCCATTACAAGGCGGCGTCTAGCATTAGGCGTCCACATCTCTCCTTCTGGCTGTCATTCCGAGAAACCATTGATCCGTTCATGTCCGATTGATAGCCGTGAACCGGGACAGAGGAGAGGGGGTGGGTGGAGTGGGGTTGGGTGGCAGGCAGCAACACTTGATGGCGGTGGACCGCTAAGGAGTGAGGTGGGGTGGGGTGGAGGTAGCAACACTTGATTGCGGTAGACCACCTAAGGAGTAGGGTGGGATGCTGTGGAGGCAGCAACACTTGATGGCAGTGGACCCGCTAAGGTATGAGGTGGGGTGGAGGTAGCAGCACTGATATGCCTGATCTGATAGGGGCTATTACTTGAGGCAGTCCACCGGGTGAAATATCTTACCTGAATGGACTGCGTTTTATTAGTCTCCAACAGGAAATGGATGAGGTTGATGGTGTTCACGTCACGTCATTGCATGTTACTGAGGACCAGGCTGAATGTAGAGAAGTCTTCCTGGACTCTGTAGCTGGGTGGGTTAAACGTGGTGTGGACCTAGAACACACAAACCTATCCAGCCATCTGTGACTCAACATCAGATGACAAAACAGTATTCGAACAGTCACTTAAGATAGAGAATATAAGAGAGGGAATGGCCCACCACGACGGGCTGTGGTTTGCGAAACTGGATTTGAAACATCAATCTAGGCTTCCAGCAGAGTATAAACCTAGACCCATCGACAGGTCATCGACGCGACGATTGCGTTAAGCTCTGTCGGTCTCAGATAGGCTTATTCAGTCATAAGCGAATCATATTACTTAAGCCACAAAAAAGCTGCAAATCGATCGTCTTTCGCAGACAGAGGGATGCCAACCAAGTATCTCGACGATTTAATGCAAGTGGGTCTTTGTTGCAAAGATGGGTTGCAATTTATCGGAAGCACTATCCCCTATCTGGTCGGTAGGGATGGTGATTTTTGGTCATTGGCCAAATGACTAATAAAAACTTTTCCGGATTTGCTTGACTTATGTTCTTTGATTATAAAACCTGCAATGCAATACCCCCCCTTTTGTAGAAAAAACAAACAATTGCATACGATATAAAACAATGACATTTTTTTTATTGATGCCGCAACGTTCACAATGCTGAATGATATTGAAAAACTAAAGCAAAAACATCAAACCAAGTGGCAAGAAGCGGCAGTTGACATGTCAAACAATGAACTTATTCTTGTCGTGATATATTGACAATGGCTGGGACTGGAACACATTTCCCTACCTTATTTTCACAAGGTTCATCTTTCACAAGTTTTTGCCTGTGCTCGTGGCGGTGGTCTCCGGGCTATCATCATAAAGCATTGACGTGCCGTGCCTTCGCAGATTAGATTGCAGGTGTATCTGTCCTCCATTCAGCAGGGAATAGGTCCGGAAGCACGTACCTCTGTAACGATGTGCAACGGTCGGGCTGGGGGGTGGTGGAGGGGGGTGGGAGCTGGGGGAGCGAGGGCGAGGGGTGCGGGGGGGGGCATACCGTGATGCCAACACGTGGGTGACGTGAGAGAGAGGATGCTTGAGTGGCGCGCGGGGTGGAAGGAGTGGAGGAGGGTGATTGGGAGGAGGTGGATGGACAGAGGGAGGCTGGCTGGGAGGGAGGGGCGGGCGGGGTGGGTGGGTGGGGGGGGGGGGGGTTGGATAGAGGAGATCTTGGCCGATAAAACGCCGAAGAAGGAAATGGGGAGTTATCGTCGCCGAGGTGTTAATCTAGTTTACGAGAGACACTGAGAAGGCTGGAAGAGAATGTTGAGGGAAAGGCGGACAGCGGAGGACAGAACGGAAAAAATAAGCAAGCTGCTGAGACAGATGGAGAGAGAGAGATGAGTAGGTAGATGAGTTTGTTGGTGACTGTGGTAGAGGGTGGGATGGAGAGAAGAATGTGACAGAGCGAATGAAGACGGAAAGACAGCAGGGACAGACAGTAAGAGAGAAAGAGAGAGACAAAGACACGAAAGGGGAGAAGAAGAGGCAGAAAGATGAAGAGCGATAGAAGAGGGGGAGAATCAGAGGGAGAAACAGTAATATATTGAGTCACACATAAACAGAGATAGAGGGACAGAGACAAATGGAGATACACAGAGACAGAATGACGGAGAGAGACAACAAGAGAGAAAGAAAGACAGAGAGGCCGAAAGAGATAGAAGACAGAGATACAGAAAGAGAGAGATTGACAGAGGGTTAAAGAGACAGAAGGGAGGGAGAAACAGAGAGAGATAGAGAGCGACAAAGTTGGAGAGAGACAGAAAGACAGAGAGTTCGAGACAAATGGACATAGAGACAGAGGAAATACACATCGAGCGGGGATTGGGCGTGGGGCGCGGGGCGTGGGGCGTGGGGCGTGGGGCGTGGGGCGTGGGGCGTTGGACGTGGGGCGTGGGGCGTGGGGCGTGGGGCGTGGGGCGTGGGGCGTGGGGCGTGGGGCGTGGGGCGTGGGGCGTGGGGCGTGGGGCGTGGGGTGTTGGGCGTGGGGCGTGGGGCGTGGGGCGTTGGGCGTGGGGCGTGGGGCGTGGGGCGTGGGGCGTGGGGCGTGGAGCGTGGGGCGTGGGGTGTTGGGCGTGGGGCGTGGGGCGTGGGGCGTGGAGCGTGGGGCGTGGGGCGTAGAGCGTGGGGCGTGGGGCGTGGGGCGTGGGGCGTTGGGCAGTGAGTATCATTCCCCTGACGGTCTGGCCGGCCAACCCCTGGCGTTGGTGTCATGTCAGGTAAGTGGAACAGCCTGTGGACACCTCCACCCAGGGGGAGAGATGTCGCGTTAATGTCGCCGCCAACCTGTAATGAAGCACCCCATTTGGACAAGCAATTCCGGACTAGCCGTCACGTCTAGACCATGTGGCTAACATATCACTCCATTATCGCCCAGGGGCCGCGGGATTGGTTTGTACAAGTTTTGCCGCGCTATTTCATTTCACGCCTCCACACGTACGGGGCGAGGACATCGCGTATAGCAGATGGAACGTGTTTGTTTATATAGTTCCATGGTTTTTACTGGACATTATAATGATAGATGTCACCAAGGAGGCGAGCTTATGGGCGTAATTGCAGACGTGACATACAATCGCGTTGGTTTCTATTAAAGGTCTAGCTTACCGTGGGTCACTGCGGTGGCAGTTCGGTCAATAGCTCTTCGACAAGAGAGGAGAAACTTCACATAATTGGTCCGCCTGGAATCTTGCAATTAAACAAGCACTCTTCCGCCGTCCGTCCCAGTTTGGCTTATGGAAGTGTTGTTCACAATTACTGCTTAAAAAACAGGAATGGAAATGAACTGAGCACTATGTCATTTAAATTGATTAAAAAGATGTCGGTGAAAGCAATTATGCTGTGGGTAAAATGTCGTTTGCGTCAAAAGGGCGTGATTGATGTCTAGACATATTATGGAAAAGCTAGATGGAAATATCGTTTATTCAGGTACTATAGGTACTATAGTTTGACGTCCATGGTACATATATATATATATGCTATATCCGTTAATTACTATGCAACAGTGAAAAGCCCACCAACACCTTTTGTGCCAGCCGAAGCATATCTAACAGATTCTACACTTGGCTATACTTTTTCGTTATCATTTGTAAATGTAAAGCTTTACACACAAAAATACCTAATTTTAAGGTTGCGTTTTTACTTGCCAAAAGTCTACTCAATCCATCTGATGTTGAATGTTGTACAGCATATGTTGGAAGGTAACCTAATCGTAATGACACTTAAACTCTTTTGTTAATATTCACAATATTAATATTATTTCGTCCAACTATATCTCTTTTTTAACTGATTTCATCTGCTGAAACAATAGGTGAAGGACATGATTGGAAGCTATCAACACACGGCTAAAATTCACCTCCGTGTGAACGTCTTTAACTGACAGTAATTCTCACTTTAGAATCCCCCAGAGTCGGTTTAAAAAGACACATATCACACTGCGCCATACGAGCCTTGCATGCAAGCAATTCCATCGCCGCTCTCCTTTCCATGTAGAGGGGCCGCTGGGATTTCCGGTTTTCCGGTCACGCACTTGGTGTGGCCCTGTGCCACCGCTTAACCCTTTCCCTATCTCTTTCCCCCCAGAGAAGGAAACTTAACAGGGGAGGCGGTGGCTTGCCCAGCCTTAGGGCGGCCACCTTCAGGGCGGACGCGAGCTGCCGATGAAGGAGCAGGGACACCACTGATGGTGAAGGAAGCTGCTTTGCGAATGTCGTCCTGCCGTATGGATAGATAAAGCCAGCTGTCAGCACCAGTTTGGTGTCGCCTGGGCCTGATGCCTGAGAAGAATGTCAGAGGTGAATGTCAGAGGGGCTGAGACAGGGGTTAGGGTGATGGGTGTGGTTTGGTAATCATGCAACATGTGACATAGCATGCCTGGCATTCTCGCCGCCCTTCAACATCCGCTGTGGAGATGTCAGTAGTACGACATGTCAATCCTGCTGATTGTCCGTGTTTTTCTCCAGAACACCCTAAAGCCATACGAAAAGATAAATAAAAAACCTAATCAGCTTATTTTTTTCTACAACACTTTTCTTGCAATTCAATATTTTTTTCCCTAGCCATGTGCCTACCTAATGCAAGCCACCCCATGTCCCTCCATCAGCCCTGTCGTGTCAGTGCACGCCGCCCCTTGTCCCTCCATCAGCCCTGTCGTGTCAGTGCACGCCGCCCCTTGTCCCTCCATCAGCCCTGTCGTGTCAATGCACGCCGCCCCTTGTCCCTCCATCAGCCCTGTCATCTCAATGCACGCCGCCCCTTGTCCCTCCATCAGCCCTGTCATCTCAATGCACTCCGCCCCTTGTCCCTCCATCAGCCCTGCCATCTCAATGCTTGCCGACCCTTGTCCCTCCATCAGCCCTGCCATCTAAATGCACGCCGCCCCTTCTCCCTCCATCAGCCCTCTCATCGCAATGCACGCTTCCCCGTTGCCCTCCATCAGCCTTGCCATTTCAATGCCCGCCGCCCCTTGTCCCTCCATCAGCCCTGTCATCTCAACGCGCGCCGCCCCTTGCCCCTCCATCAGCCCTGTCATCTCAACGCGCGCCGCCCCTTGCCCTCCATCAGCCCTGTCATCTCAATGCACGCCGCCCCTTGTCCCTCCATCAGTTTTGCCATTTCAATGCACGCCGCCCCTTGTCCCTCCATCAGTTTTGCCATTTCAATGCACGCAGCCCCTTGTCCCTCCATCAGTTTTGCCATCTCAATGCACGCCGCCCCCACTCCCTCCACCAGCCCTGTCATCTCAATGCACGCCGCCCCTTGCCCCTCTATCAGCCCTGTCGTCTCAATGTACGCCGCCCCTTGTCCCTCCATCAGTTTTGCCATCTCAATGCACGCCGCCTCTTCTCCCTCCATCATCCCTGTCATCTCAATGCACGCCGCCCCTTGTCCCTCCATCAGCCCTGTCATCTCAATGCACGCCGCCCCTTCTCCTCCATCAGCCCTGTCATCTCAATGTACGCCGCCCCTTCTCCCTCCATCAGTCTTGCCATCTCAATGCACGCCGCCCCTTGTCCCTCCATCAGCCCTGTCATCTCAATGCACGCCGCCCCTTCTCCTCCATCAGCCCTGTCATCTCAATGCACGCCGCCCCTTCTCCTCCATCAGCCCTGTCATCTCAATGCACGCCGCCCCTTGCCCCTCCATCAGCCCTGTCGTCTCAATGTACGCCGCCCCTTGTCCCTCCATCAGTTTTGCCATCTCAATGCACGCCGCCCCTTCTCTCTCCATCAGCCCTGTCATCTCAATGCACGCCGCCCCTTCTCCCTCCATCAGCCCTGTCATCTCAATGCACGCCGCCCCTTCTCCCTCCATCAGCCCTGTCATCTCAATGCACGCCGCCCCTTCTCCTCCAACAGCCCTGTCATCTCAATGTACGCCGCCCCTTCTCCCTCCATCAGTCTTGCCATCTCAATGCACGCCGCCCCTTGTCCCTCCATCAGCCCTGTCATCTCAATGCACGCCGCCCCTTCTCCCTCCATCAGCCCTGCCATCTCAATGCACGCCGCCCCTTGCCCCTCTATCAGCCCTGTCATCTCAATGCACGCCGCCCCTGGTCCCTCCATCAGCCCTGTCATCTCAATGCACGCCGCCCCTTGCCCTCCATCAGCCCTGTCATCTCAATGCACGCCGCCCCTTGTCCCTCCATCAGCCCTGTCATCTCAATGCACGCCGCCCCTTGTCCCCCCATCAGCCCTGTCATCTCAATGCACGCCGCCCCTTCTCCTCCATCAGCCCTGTCATCTCAATGCACGCCGCCCCTTGCCCCTCCATCAGCCCTGTCGTCTCAATGTACGCCGCCCCTTGTCCCTCCATCAGTTTTGCCATCTCAATGCACGCCGCCCCTTCTCTCTCCATCAGCCCTGTCATCTCAATGCACGCCGCCCCTTGTCCCTCCATCAGCCCTGTCATCTCAATGCACGCCGCCCCTTCTCCTCCATCAGCCCTGTCATCTCAATGTACGCCGCCCCTTCTCCCTCCATCAGTCTTGCCATCTCAATGCACGCCGCCCCTTGCTCCTCCATCAGCCCTGTCATCTCAATGCACGCCGCCCCTTGTCCCTCCATCAGCCCTGTCATCTCAATGCACGCCGCCCCTTCTCCTCCATCAGCCCTGTCATCTCAATGTACGCCGCCCCTTCTCCCTCCATCAGTCTTGCCATCTCAATGCACGCCGCCCTTCTCCCTCCATCAGCCCTGTCATCTCAATGCACGCCGCCCCTTCTCCCTCCATCAGCCCTGCCATCTCAATGCACGCCGCCCCTTGCCCCTCTATCAGCCCTGTCATCTCAATGCACGCCGCCCCTTGTCCCTCCATCAGCCCTGTCATCTCAATGCACGCCGCCCCTTGCCCTCCATCAGCCCTGTCATCTCAATGCACGCCGCCCCTTGTCCCTCCATCAGCCCTGTCATCTCAATGCACGCCGCCCCTTGTCCCTCCATCAGCCCTGTCATCTCAATGCACGCCGCCCCTTCTCCTCCATCAGCCCTGTCATCTCGATGCACGCCGCCCCTTCTCCCTCCATCAGCCCTGTCATCTCAATGCACGCTTCCCCGTTGCCCTCCATCAGCCTTGCCATTTCAATGCACGCCGCCCCTTCTCCCTCCATCAGCCCTGTCATCTCAATGCACGCCGCCCCTTGCCCCTCTATCAGCCCTGTCGTCTCAATGTACGCCGCCCCTTGTCCCTCCGTCAGTTTTGCCATCTCAATGCACGCCGCCTCTTCTCCCTCCATCATCCCTGTCATCTCAATGCACGCCGCCCCTTATCCCTCCATCAGTTTTGCCATCTGAATGCACGCCGCCTCTTCTCCCTCCATCATCCCTGTCATCTCAATGCACGCCGCCCCTTGCCCCTCCATCAGCCCTGTCGTCTCAATGTACGCCGCCCCTTGTCCCTCCATCAGTTTTGCCATCTCAATGCACGCCGCCCCTTCTCTCTCCATCAGCCCTGTCATCTCAATGTACGCCGCCCCTTCTCCCTCCATCAGTCTTGCCATCTCAATGCACGCCGCCCCTTGTCCCTCCATCAGCCCTGTCATCTCAATGCACGCCGCCCCTTGCCCTCCATCAGCCCTGTCATCTCAATGCACGCCGCCCCTTCTCCTCCATCAGCCCTGTCATCTCAATGTACGCCGCCCCTTCTCCCTCCATCAGTCTTGCCATCTCAATGCACGCCGCCCCTTGTCCCTCCATCAGCCCTGTCATCTCAATGCACGCCGCCCCTTCTCCTCCATCAGCCCTGTCATCTCGATGCACGCCGCCCCTGGTCCCTCCATCAGCCCTGTCATCTCAATGCACGCCGCCCCTTGCCCTCCATCAGCCCTGTCATCTCAATGCACGACGCCCCTTGTCCCTCCATCAGCCCTGTCATCTCAATGCACGCCGCCCCTTGCCTCTCTATCAGCCCTGTCATCTCAATGCACGCCGCCCCTTGCCCCTCTATCAGCCTTGTCGTCTCAATGTACGCCGCCCTTGCCCCTCTATCAGCCCTGTCATCTCAATGCGCGCAGCCCCTTGTCCCTCCATCAGCCCTGTCATCTCAATGCACGCCGCCCCTTGCCCTCCATCAGCCCTGTCATCTCAATGCACGCCGCCCCTTGTCCCTCCATCAGCCCTGTCATCTCAATGCACGCCGCCCCTTGCTCCTCTATCAGCCCTGTCATCTCAATGCACGCCGCCCCTTGCCCTCCATCAGCCTTGCCATCTCAATGTACGCCGCCCCTTGTCCCTCTATCAGCCCCGTCATCTCAATGCACGCCGCCCTTGCCCCTCTATCAGCCCTGTCATTTCAATGCACGCGCCCCTTGCCCCTCTATCAGCCCTGTCATCTCAATGCACGCCCCCCCTTCTCCCTCCATCAGCCCTGTCATCTCAACGCGCGCCGCCCCTTGCCCTCCATCAGCCCTGTCATCTCAACGCGCGCCGCCCCTTGCCCCTCTATCAGCTCTGTCATCTCAATGTACGCCGTCCCTTGCCCCTCTATCAGCCCTGTCATCTCAATGTACGCCGCCCCTTGCCCCTCTATCAGCCTGTCATCTCAATGCACGCCGCCCCTTGCCCCTCCATCAGTCCTGTTGCCTCAGCGTTGAACTCCAAGCGACCCGCCTTACGGTCGCTTCATCTATTTCATAATGTAATACATGAGAAGCACGTCACGCAGCTGCACTCCTTCATTTGGGACCCGACCTTGGACATTGCGGCCTTCCAATTCCCGCCTATTCATTCCCCCACCGCCCCCCCCCCCCCCTTCCACCTCCCTCACCCCTCATGTAACTCCGCTTTAACGGATGGAAGCCAATTACATTTTTGCGACGCCAACTAGGAAGGTGGAATTATAAGCTGAGCTGGAGCAATTTAGGTCGGTGCCCCGTTAGACGAAACGTGTGGGGCATAGGAGGTGGGTTGGCGGGGGGGGGAGGGGGGGGGGTGGTTGTAGGGAACCGGGAGTAAATGGGTAGGAAGGAGTTGGGTGGGGGTGACTGCGTACGTATGGCAGAAAAGGCTTGGGCAGGCACCCACCCACGTGTTGCACGGAACCAGTTAGTACAAGGTCTTGTCAAGGGCAAGGAAAAAAAGAAGGAAGGTCTAGTCTTGTTATGTAGCGAAGGGAGAAGTGGGCGGGGGTGCATTGTCATATCTAAGAAATACTACGGTGGAGACTCCTGCGCCCATGATAACTATGAAGGTCGCATTAAACAGGGAGGCGGAGCGCCATATTTCGCGCGTACGCGCCATGCGCAGCGTCCCAGTGACGTCACCAGAGTGTCCTTGTGACGTCAGCCACCCGGATGTAAGACTAGGAGGATGTGATCAATATTAAAGGGTTAATACGCAGGGCGCGGCGACATCTGGCGAGACCCTCTGGAGAATGATCTCAGTGCAGACTATCCAGAACACCCCAGTCTTCCGGTGCCACTCATTGGTCGCGGGTCTTGAGGGGTTGGGTCTTATATATGTAAAAAGGGTAATCCTCGTTACGGGGGTGTCGGCTGGGGTGAGATGAGGTGAGGAGACGGGGGTGGGGCGTGGTGTGTGGGGTGTGGGAGGGGAGGGCGGGGGGGGGGCGCCTCGGCGCATTTCCTAGACAACGGGGACCGCATAGAGGTGTGTGGAATTCGATTCCGCGGCGCGGTAATGGTCAGAAGCCGAGATTAGCCCCTCGGTACTGCATGGAGATCTCGCGAGATATCGCGAGACGTGGAATCTGAGGGGGCGGTGGGTTTGTGGGCTCCTACCACGTTAGTGACGGAAGCGAATTGTTCATGTGGTGCATCGAGGGACAAGGGGTGATGGTGGTGGTGGCGGGTGGGGGGTGGCGGAGACGGGGGGGAGGGGGTATGAGTATATATATATAGCACGGGGTACAATGGCGTGGGCAGAAGTCCGGGACAATTAGGGAGGCAATAAACTGATTGTCCTTAGCCGGGGGATGGGTGGAGAGAGCGTGTGGGTGGTGCTGTGGGTGGCTCAGCTGTCAAAATCACGAGTTAAATGAAGGCAGTTAAAGTCGCCACGGGGGATACGTTCTAAAGGTATGGCATTGCGAACTATCTCAACATAGGCCTACTCGTGTCTTCCGTGCTAGACCAGGCATGTAACAGGTGGGTGCGGGGTATACGTTCAGAGGCAGCATGGAGACAAGTTGAACGGGGAGTGGGTGAGAGGGAACGACGGGACGGTGTGGTCTCAGCCAATTGGAACTGACGGGTGTTGGTGAGAGGTGAACCATTAAAACTGACGGGGCAGGCGAGAGTGTAAAGTGAGTCGTCTGGAAGAGGCGAAGGATGCGAGGTTTGTTTTTCCTGTGACTGTCTGGCTGACCATCAGCGAACAATGGACAAAGGGGTGCGGAGATGGAGAGGCAATGGTTCCCCTGTGATTGAGGGGATGGCTTCTGCGAAGCTCCAGTTTAAGCTCCGGGGGCTACGGTGGGGGCAGGGCAAGGACCCCAGGGATGGTCCTTGTGGGTTGTTGGTGTGTGGACGGGGTTATGACTGATTGAGGAATCTGCGTGGGTAAGGCGGGGGGGGGGGGCGGAGGGGGGTAGATGGGGGTTCGACGAGGAGTGGGCCTTTGTCAGTGAGCGGTTGCAAGGGGAACTAATTAATCAAGGGACCATGTGCTAACGGGACGGATTGGTCAGGGGGGAGATTGTGGTTGGGGGGGGGGGGGGTGGGGAGCAGCGGACTTGTCCGCTAGGACTTACCCGACAAACACGTCAGAAGATGAGTTTACACTGGGGAGATTGACTTAGTTAGAAAAGACGCCGCTGTTGCGAATCCTGCTGTGGTGGTTGTGGTGCGGGGCTTGGGGTGCTGGGGCGAGTGGGGGGGGGGGGGCGCTCAGGGAGAACCCAGAGATCGAGGGCGTGATGGGGTGGTACGGGTGGCGTGTAATATAGTCTGGAGTGAGGGTGGTGAGGTGGGGATGGGGCGTAATATAGTCTGGAGTGAGGGTGGTGAGGTGGGGGTGGGGGTGAGGGTTAAACTGACAGTGATGTAGTGCCTCTACCTGTTAAGATGATCACCTGATCTAAGGATGGATGGATGGATGGATGGATGGATGGATGGATGGATGGATGGAAAGACGTATGGCAGGCTGGATGGCTTTCACAATGGATGCGGAACTGATACGTCGCCGGAGATGATACTTCTGGGGTTAAGCCGAAGACCGTCCACCAGAAACCACAAAAACCAAAAAACGCCACAAAATTGGATGCCGTGAAGATCAGGGCCAGACCGCCCTGGCAAGACCTCCCACCGCAATAACCCCCTCCCTCGCCCAATCCCCAGGCAACCTCCCTCCCAGGGGCGGGAAGGGGGCTGACAGGGCACTCAATCTGGCATCGTTAATTGTCAGGATGACTTATCAGGGCGCTGTTTGAGGGAGACCTGGGTGTCTGCCAGCTCAACGAACGCTGTACCAGATGTACCGAGTTTGACCTCTGACCCTGGATGCGGCGCCCCCGGGGGTATAACACATGGGTCAGGATCGATTCTGTATGCATGTATTCACCATTCGATATGCTCCCTGTAAATTTCCTTTTTCAGTCCTGCGCATGTGGTTAGAGGATGATTTTTGCCGTGGCGTAAGCGAACAGTGGACGGATGGCGATCGGAATATTGCTGCGATGTGTCTCTCTCTGACTGTGCCCTGTGGCAGGTTCTATAATGAATCCGACGTTAACGTTAAGTCCCAGAGGCCAAGGCTGACACAAGGTCGGTCCGATCTTAGCCGAACAGCTGCTCAACCGGCAATCCTTGGATATCCACATAAGCCAATAGTCGATGAATTAAGGGGAGAACCTGGGGGAGAAGATGTCACGCAGGCTTGTCCTGGCAGGTCCTAATGGGGTTATAAACAGTGACGTGGGCTGAGCTTCGTGCCCTGCTGTCGGCTCCTCTCCCCATTAACTCAGGGCCTAATACCGTATTGGAGAGTGGCTCCGAGCAAATGAAATAACAGATGTTTAGGACTGATCGCTCTTCAATTGATGGGAAGTCAAGACATGGATTGCAGGGTTAACTGTTAAGTAAGAGTGAACAAAGGGAGCCATGCATCGAAGCGAAATTTCTTGCATGGTGGCATGGAACGTCATTTCTGGCTACTATTTTAGGCTTTGTTGCGCCTTCAAATGTAACAATATCCCACTAATGGAATAACCCGCAAATGTAACAACTCTTTACCCTCGAACGCCTGACCCCGGTAAGAATGGGGGTTGGCCTGGCAGATATAGATGACGGCGCTGACCACCAGACCATTCGGCTGACCCTTGGTTTAAATGAGATATTTGGGTATAAAATGAGAGATATCCTGTTTGGCATTATTTTTGGTGTGTATAAACTCCATAGATTCAACGAGGTTAATTACGGATAGCGAATACACATATCACCCGCCAGCAAGGTTTTTGGTTTTTAAATAGGAGATATAGGGCAACCAGGACGGTGTGTGGTGGTGATGGGGGGGGGGGGGTGTTTAGATCTCTCGATGGTTCAATTCATTGGCATTTCACTGTCACATTCTAAAACAAGACAGACCGGCTATAATTATAGATAACTTGAATGCGCTCAAGGATTTTGACGACTATCCGTTAAAAATTAGACCCCGTCGCCATAATGCCTTGAACCCTTGAATCATCACACCAAAGTAATCCATATCTCGAGGGATATCACCTCACTCTCATCAATTTGAACTTAACAACGAGGCGTTGGAGTCCAGTGACGCTATGGATCTGGCTGTTGCATTGTAACCGATCCAGATTTAGCGTCATATAAGAAATGGAGGGTATGGGAGGGCGCGGGGGAAGGGGGGGGGGGAGGTGCTTTATACCGGTATTACAATGGTCAGCCTGAAAGGAAAGGGGATAAAGCATTTCATGTGTTGTTGTTCATCTCCCCATTGTCAAGGTCTGCGGCTGTAGTGCGGGGGAACTAATTGGACACTAACCAGTTGTGTTGCTGCAAGTTACCACCGCGGCGTTGGAATCACTAATGGAATGGATACCCTTCATGGTACACAATGGTCTATTGTATGGGGTACTACAACATTACGCATTTGATGAAGAAGTAGGCAGCATTCTCATCTGAAAATAGAAAATCTGCAGTTATGTAAGTTGATACCAGTTTCAGATTCTGGTTCTATGCACAATTATGGAGTACGCATAGGTTATAATTAACTGCCGTTTTTTAGGTTGTGTCTTCGTATGTTGGTGGCCGCACAGGGGAGTGGTTCTTTCGGAACAATGCCACCACCTCTGTGGGGGCCTCGCGTTGTTACGGCGGGCGGGTGGTGTGGGTGGGTGGATCTGGGGGTGGGGGGGGGGGGGGGGCTGTGTGGGTGAGGTGGGGGTTGGGGGGGGGGGGTTGGGGCTGTGTTAGTGGAGCGCTGGTGGCATTGGATATACCGGAGAAGGCGCTAAGGACCGGTATTTGTCAAGACCTACCCGTGGGTGTGCGGAGGCCGTTATTGCCCTGAGAGCTCCTTGTAACAATAGATCTACGGAAGTCACTTAATTATTGATGGTAAAGGTGATTCACGGGTGATGGGCCGTACGTAGGACAGGAAATCTATAACCTTCGGCGGACTTTTGATTGGCGCTGTTACTATTATTTTTTCAAGTCATTCGTTGCTCTATTACCTCAGGGCTCAGGCCCATAGTAGATTAAAAATGACGCAAACTAGGATGAAAAAACAACTCTCCACCAACACTGGTGGAATATACATTCATTGCGGTGTAAACAGGTGTGAACGTCGTAGACTCCGATAAACAATTCTTTACGTCTGACGCTCCTTGTGCCAGCTGTAACATGTCCAAATCCACACTTACACAACAGGTCTTTAACTTTACTGGCAGCAATTGACTGAGTAAATTTGAGCCAGAATTTAATGCATCGTGTCATGACTACATGAAATGTGAACGGGATCTCTACCTGTCAGTGACGAGCTCTGTCATCTGTCAGTGACGACCTCTGACACCTGTCAGTGACGAGCTCTGACACCTGTCAGTGACGAGCTGACACCTGTCAGTGACGAACTCTGACACCTGTCAGTGACGAACTCTGACACCTGACAGTGACGAGCTCTGACACCTGACAGTGACGAGCTGACACCTGTCAGTGACGAGCTGACACCTGTCAGTGACGAGCTCTGACACCTGTCAGTGACGAGCTCTGACACCTGTCGGTGACGACCTCTGACACCTGTCAGTGACGAGCTGACACCTGTCAGTGACGAACTCTGACACCTGTCAGTGACGAACTGTGACACCTGTCAGTGACGAACTCTGACACCTGACAGTGACGAGCTGACACCTGTCAGTGACGAGCTCTGACACCTGTCAATGACGACCTCTGACACCTGTCAGTGACGAGCTGACACCTGTCAGTGACGAGCTCTGACACCTGTCAATGACGACCTCTGACACCTGTCAGTGACGAGCTCTGACACCTGTCAGTGACGAACTCTGACACCTGTCAGTGACGAACTCTGACACCTGTCAGTGACGAACTCTGACACCTGTCAGTGACGAACTCTGACACCTGTCAGTGACGAACTCTGACACCTGTCAGTGACGAGCTCTGACACCTGACAGTGACGAGCTGACACCTGTCAGTGACGAGCTCGGACACCTGTCAATGCCGAGCTCTGACACCTGTCAATGACGTGCTCTAAGTGTCAATGGCGATGTCCACCTATCAATGGCAATCTTCATCTGTCAACGATGAGCTTTACCTGTCAATGACAACCTTTACCTGTCAATGATGAGCTTTACTTGTCAATGATGAGAGTTACCTGTCAATGGCGGACTGCTTCGTGTCAATGGCGGACTGCTTCCTGTCAATAGCGGACTTCTTTCTGCCAATGCAGTACTCCCTCCTGTCAATGCAGTACTCCTTCCTCTCAATGGCGGACTCCTTCCTGTTAATGGCAGACTTCTTCCTGTCAATGATGCCAGCAACGACGGAAGCATGCTATCATGGTAAATACCACTCACACACAAAACTCGCATCCGATATCTAGTCGAAAAAAAAACGTTACAACATGATACGGTATATATGTCATAAATTACATCGGGCAAAATCTGAAAAGACTTGGAATTCGAACCTCCTTCGACAGGTTGTTTAAGAGTCACTGACACCGTCAGTCCGATGACGTCACTGGTGTTGTTGGCACCGACCGCAATATGACTCAGGGCCTGTCTGATGTTGGTAATAACCATATACGGCGAAGCAAATACCACAAATAATGACATCCTCGGGGACAAGGGATCTGACCCCCCAACAACAAAAACAGAGGCAGGTCCGTTGAAATATGAACCAGAATCCCCAGCGACGACAACACGTCAACAAGTTAATCACGTGACATGATGAGAACAAGAAAGGTGTCACTAATAATAACTACGACATTAGGAGGATGGCCGGCCGACACAGATGACCATGGCCATGGTATGGGATCAGTATAACCCTACAAGGTCGTCACCCTGTGGCCGAGTGGGTAGCCTGTTCGGCTATTGTCGAGTGCGCACTCCTATGCCCTCGCACGAGCTGCCGGTGGTTGGTTTGAATCGAACATGCGCAAATGTGTGTGCAGTATTAAGATCCAACGTCATTCTTTCTAAAGAGTAGGGAGTTACTCCCGAGATATGGCTCTTCTCTACCTTGATCCCTCACATTGTGGCGACATGACCTTCAGAGGTGAAAGCATCGTTTTTAGCCCCAAACCAAACGTAATTATGCATTGTACCCTGGGCGTTGCACTTTCAATTAGATATACAAAGAAAAAGAGCTTTAAATCTGGAAACATGAAAAAAAATCATCTTCTCAGCAGTGCTTGCAGTCAGCCATCTAATTGTTTATTTGCCCCGAATGAAACCTCTATTCAGATGGACCGATGTAATCAGACAATTCGACACTAGCTTTGGCTTTAATGATGTATAAACCGCCTAAATACCGAACAACTTGCCTTCATCTGGATTGATGGCCTCAACCTGAGACCAGGCTTTGAAGTCTGAACCCTCACTTAGTCATCTGGATAGAGACATCTACATGTAAAGACGGGAGGACCCATGTAACGTTGGAAGTATATATGATTACCGATGATAATTACCCTGTTTTCTTCCATTGTTCACAGGCCGCCATAGTTGCGTGGGCCGTTGAGGTAACCAGGCCAATGTGCATAGAACAGGCTGTATAATCACTGGATTGAGCCAATTATGACCAATGTTGATGCTCTCTTATACCGTCGCTGTTTTGCGCAATACATTGCGTCTTCACTGTGGCTAGCTTCAAATCCAAAGCTACGTGTAGATGTAATGAACCACAGACTGTATTTGATGTGTATTTCAGAATTTAATCATTGGTGTGGATTAGGATTAATCCACGCCGAGGAATCAGTCCTTTAATCTGAGGATTACTTATACATTATCATTATCCGAGGCGGTTCCTTGGACAGATAATTAGGTCACGAGGGCACCAGCAGTCGAACAAAAAGTACTGCGATGATCAGAATTATGATCAAGCTGCAAGTACGCACACAACTTGCAGAGAGGGCAATTATAAGACCCACAGTTCTCTATGTTACCTTTATCAGTTGTGGCCGGTTCTTATGCAGGTCTGACCGTGCCTGTTCGCTTGTCATCGCATAGTGAGAGCTTTGATCGCATAGCTTTGTTTCCAACATTAACCGCATGGTACTTATGGGAGTAGGCGATTGCTTTCGCAATGAAAAGGCGTCTCTCTTGCAATATTTTTAATATACCATTTATGGAATATTAAAGATTCCATATTGTATAAACTTTTAATGTTTAATATTAACCGTTCAACGCTGGATGCTAATCGACTTGATTTACACCTGCCGGAAGTGGCCTTATCATGGCCCAGACGTAACTTCCGCCGTGAGAGACTGCACATGACATTTAAAAGTGTATCAGCAGGTGGCGAATGACAAATGTTGGAGCTATTACTCGTTATTACAAACCTTACCACGAACACGTGACCAGCGCGGGGGGGTCCCTTCACATGCTTCACATGTTTCACATCCACTGCCGCAAACGAAGCTTTTATCTTCTCCTAACCTTTAAATTGCCTCTCGCATTTTCCAGCCGGCGTCAGATCCATTGTTTTTCATCTACGACAGCATACGGTATGTAATCCTAAGACGCCCGGCAGGGAACACATAGTTGTTACTCGAAGGCCTCCTAGGAAAATAGGGGCACACCTTGACGCCAGAAGCCTCTAATATGGAATCCGTGTAGGGGCCCGAAATGTCATTTGCTTGCCGTGAAACTTCGTCTGCTGGCTGCAAAGAGTAATCTGCTCGACGCCAAAACTCGCCTGCTCGGCGCTAAAATGCGTCTGCTTGGCGCCAAAAGTCGCCTGCTCGGCGCCAAATGTCGCCTGCTCGGCGCTAAAATTCGTCTGCTTGGCGTCAAAAGTCGCCTGCTCGTCACCACAAGTTGCCTGCTCGGCGCCAAAAGTCGCATGCTCGTCACCACAAGTTGCCTGCTCGGCGCCAAAAGTCGCATGCTCGTCACCAACAGTCGCATGCTCGTCACCAACAGTCGTCTGCGGGGCGCCAAAAGTCGTCTGCTCATCGCCGAAGGTTGCCTTCGCGGCGCCAAAAGTCGTCCGCTCGCCAGTGCAAGTCGTCTACCAGCCCTTGAAAGTGGTCTGCGCTGTTAGCAATAAACTTCGCCCGCAAACCAATAAAAGTGCTCTCCTGCAGACACTTAGAGTGGTCTGCTAAATATCGCCTGCTGGCTGGGCCATGGTTTCAACAGCGCCTCCCTACTCAGGCGATGAGTATTAGTAAGTCATAACTTGCCCTGGCATTAGGCCTCAATGCAAGTCTGACATGATGCCGAGTGGAAATCCGTGTCACGGCATTTAAAGCCGATTTTCAGCGTCTCACCATTGACAAAAAGCGCCAGTGCGATGCTGCCTTATGGGTGTAGTGAGTATTTTCGCCGTTAGTCTGACACAGTTCAAGCCACAGTTATCCAGACTGTACAAAAAAGAAACTGACATACAAACCCGAGCCGGGGAAATGTGTGCTGCCTGGGTGTCGTCGGGCATACGACTCACAAAAAAACATAAAATAAGTCGATTTTGAATCAGTCAATACTTTTTTTGGGTGGGTACCCTTATGTCAAGATTTTGTTTTGTGTGGATACCCTTATGTCACGATATTTTTTTGGTGGGTACCCTTATGCTTATGCCCTCCGCTGCCTCTCATGGTGCCCTCCCGCAACATGTAAGGTTTCCGTCCGTATCTAATCAACCCGCGGTGTTATGGCCTCAGCGAGGGCTACCACAAAAGGGGGAAATTAGTTTGAAAAGAAGTAAGCTGTGGCATGGATGCACCGAACGCACTGCTTCAACCCGATAAAACCCAGGGATATAGCTGATGTTCAACTCAATGTTTAAATCCATTTACTACAGTGTCCTAAGGCGTTCCAACGCTATGTTTAAATCTAATCTGACACAGTTCTTAAAAAACGGAATCAAGGCAGAGTCTAAATCCAATCTAACATTAAAAATTAGCCCAATGTGGAGTTTGTGCATGGTCCAACAAAGTTTCTATACCTGGTCGAACGCAGCTTTAAACCGGCTCCAACGCAGTTCGATAAAATGACTGAACGCGACATTGTCTTTGAATAAGATTGAAAGCAGTTCCTAAAATCAAACCAAGGCAGTGGTTAAATTCAATTAACACAGTGGGTAAAACTGATAAAACACAGTGGTTAAAACTGATAAAACATAGTGGTTAAAACGGATAAAACGCAGTGGTTAAAACTGATAAACCCAGTGGTTAAGACTGATAAAACACAGTGGTTAAGACTGATAAAACACAGTGGCTAAGACTGATAAAACACAGTGGTTAAAACTCACAGTGGTTTAAACATAAAACGCAGTGGTTAAGACTGATAAAACACTGGTTATAACTGATAAAACACTGGTTAAGACTGATAAAACACTGGATAAAACTGATAAAACCCAGTGGTTAAAACTGCTAAAACCCAGTGGTTAAGACTGATAAAACCCAGTGGTTAAGACTGATAAAATCCAGTGGTTAAGACTGATAAAACCCAGTGGTTAAGACTGATAAAACCCAGTGGTTAAGACTGATAAAACACAGTGGTTAAGACTGATAAAACACAGTGGCTAAGACTGATAAAACCCAGTGGTTAAGACTGATAAAACCCAGTGGTTAAGACTGATAAAACACAGTGGCTAAGACTGATAAAACTGGTTAAGACTGATAAAACACTAGTTAAGACTGATAAAACACTGGATAAAACTGATAAAACACAGCGGTTAAAACTGATAAAACACTGGCTAAAACTGATAAAACACAGTGGTTAAAACCGATAAAACCCAGTGGTTAAGACTGATAAAACCCAGTGGTTAAGACTGATAAAATCCAGTGGTTAAGACTGATAAAACCCAGTGGTTAAGACTGATAAAACCCAGTGGTTAAGACTGATAAAACACAGTGGTTAAGACTGATAAAACACAGTGGCTAAGACTGATAAAACCCAGTGGTTAAGACTGATAAAACACAGTGGCTAAGACTGATAAAACACTGGTTAAGACTGATAAAACACTGGTTAAGACTGATAAAACACTGGATAAAACTGATAAAACACAGCGGTTAAAACTGATAAAACATTGGCTAAAACTGATAAAACACAGTGGTTAAGACTGATAAAACACAGTGGTTAAGACTGATAAAACACAGTGGTTAAGACTGATAAAACACAGTGGTTAAGACTGATAAAACACAGTGGTTAAGACTGATAAAACACAGTGGTTAAAACTGCTAAAACACAGCGGTTAAAACTGATAAAACACTGGCTAAAACTGATAAAACACAGTGGTTAAGACTGATAAAACACAGTGGTTAAGACTGATAAAACACAGTGGTTCAGACTGATAAAACACAGTGGTTAAGACTGATAAAACACAGTGGTTAAAACTGATAAAACACAGCGGTTAAAACTGATAAAACACTGGCTAAAACTGATAAAACACAGTGGTTAAGACTGATAAAACACAGTGGCTAAGACTGATAAAACACAGTGGCTAAGACTGATAAAACACAGTGGCTAAGACTGATAAAACACAGTAGCCGGTGTGTCGACTTCTGGGTTGGCGTTGTTTCCTTTCTGTCAGTCGTTTAATCTTATTGAAATCACCTGGCAAGGGTACTACAGTATATCGATGAGTAGTACAACGGCTTGCCTCGCCGCACAATGGCGTCTTGGTTCTCGTCTTTCGTGTCACAACGCTTCCGTGTCACAACGCTTCCGTGTCACAACGCTTCCGTGTCACAACGCTTCCGCCATATCGGCGTCGGCTTCCGTTTCCGACTTGCAGCCCCTACCTCCCCCCTCCCCCCGCTCTGTTGTCCGGATGTTGAATATTCAAAAGGAGGAAATAGGTGAACGACTACTTTTGCAAGAGGCCCGTTGGAACCCATGGCTTAAGCCTCACGCCTGGGATTTCAAGGTAGAATAAGGGTCGGTGTTAGGCTTGCCTGGCATGAAGGCTCTGTGTTTGTTCTGCTCCGCTGTGTCTCGTGTCGCCAGCGCCACCTAGCGGGACCCACCGCCACGTGGTCCTAAACAAACCCTAATCGAATCAGGACGGACTATTAAGACTGGTGTTATATGTGGCTTCCTCCGTGGGTTTCACGCCGCCCACAGTTAATGAAGCTATGGCACTCCATATCGGTTTCAACCAAATTACACGTCATTTCCGCTTCTCCACTGGGCATTGTCCAACCCAGTGTATTAAACTCCCCCCCACCCCCCGGTTGCGCTACGCAAGCTCCGCTTTTACCGCTGCTGTCCGCCGCGGGTAAATTTCAAGATTCTTGAAAAACGGTCAAATCAGCTGTAATTTCTTGCAACATTATAATTTTCAATAATAATACATAGCAATAACGAGCTCTGTGTATTTAATACAGCCAAAAAACATCTTGTACCCGTTCAAAAAAGTTATAATTGTGACTGAACTCTTTCCTTTCATCACCTGATACGGTGTGTTATTAGGCTTAGGCTGGGTCTCGGCACTAATTTTTAGAAATGCGCGACCTAAGTTTTCCATCAATTTGCGCGGCCGCCCTGGCGAGCGAGTGTGAAAATGCATTGAGGTAGAAGGCGACAACAGGGATAATAGAACCCTATCGGAGTGAGTCGAAGGCAGTGAATGCCAGTGTATTTGTTTGCGGAAAGCCGGCAGCACGCCACGCGACGCGCCCTCTGTTGGCGGCACGTGGTCTATGCCCAGGAGAGTGAGGTTCTCGCTGCATAGCGGCCCGCTAAAAACGAGAGTTGGGTGTCGATTTCTATCCTGGGTGTTGATTACCAATCCGATATCAAATGCTATTTTTTGTGGCTTCTTCAGCGTGTTGCTGACTTTGTCACAGACACATTGATTGGCATGGTCTTTTTTTGTAATCTAAAGAAATAGAACGCGAAGCAAGTAACAATGCATATAAACTAATTATAGAGGACAAAAAGTGGCGATTTATTTCACTTTCTAGCGTTAATTTACAGAACATGAGTTGTCAATGACGAATGGGCCATGGAAGTAGCTAGCTATAATAGCGGTGCCCATAAGCTGCCAAATAGGCTTGACCCGAGAGGCCTGGTAATGAAGGCCCCAGGGCAGTCGGCGCCAGAAAGCTGCGCATGCGCTGTCTCATCCGCCGCCTGGGAGCCCGGGATCACCCAGATAATGACGACCCATGACGATAAAGGGCTGGATGCTACCACCAATCATTCATTCATTCATTCACCTGTTGGGCAATCTCCATAGACTCTCCTCTGACAGCGGAAAATCCGCCCAGTGGTGGTGGGGGGAGGGGGTGGGTGGGGAGGAGGCAGGGAGATGAGGAAGAGAGCGGGTGGGGGGGGGGGGGGCTCGAAGACAAAGATGTGCAGTCGCTTGTTCAATCACTGCCGCTAGGGGGCGATATTGGGGGTACGGACAGGTGGTAGCCACGCCCCGTGGTCTAAGAGTGTAAGGGGGAACGGGGGGTGGGGGTGGGGGGGGGCAGGGGGGAGCTGCAAGAAAGTGGTTGTGCGTCATGTCTCTCGTCGCCCTCATCAATTATGTAGCGAACTGTCGGTGTAGTTTACTGCTAATTTGTTTTACGTGGTAGAATACTCAAGATATGATATATACAGGGTTCTGTGAATAACAACAACATCGATGTCACTAATTGCAAGATGGCTGTGGCAATATCATGGGATACTAACGAGCATGGATGGTTTCTTTCATACTTTCAACTTAAAAGCCGTCAATTATGAGGCCTGTCAATCGACCAAACAGGACTAATAACATACGATAAAATATTGACATGATCCTAAATGATGATTGTGGTAACTAATAATTACGCAATCTTAATACTGATATTATGCTACATATAATAATTATGATATTATAAAAAATAATAGGTATATTGTGCTAAATAATGCTGATAGTAAACTATATAATACTGATATTAAACTATATAATACTGATATGCTATATAATAATGATATTATAATAAATAATAATGATATTATGCTATGAAATCATAGTGATATTATTCCAAGTAAAGACGCCAGTGCTAAACAATAATGATATAATTAACATGATAATAGCATACTGGGACAGAGTCAGTGCAGTTTACTAAAAGACACACGCCATGGTTTTATTCCCTTTTGGTACTGTTGATCTGGCCATGTTGCTACGGTCGCCACCGGCACATAGTCCGCGCTATAGTGCTCGCACTTTTAAACATTGGATTGGCTCGCCGGACTCACGAAGCTTCGTCGCCACCAATGCTTGAAGGAAAGATGGGGAGACAAAACGGCCATTCTACGAGAGTTCCTCCACTCTACCCCCCCCCCCCACACACCCCACACACACAGCCGTCCTTCCTCGTCCACAGGGAGTATTACAATATCCATTAACGAGCGAAATGACTTCCGCGTGACTTGAAATAACAATAAACCCGTGCGTCTGCTTTGTTTCCTTGCCAACCCGTCGATTGACTGTTCGCTGTCCTTTCGGCGGTCTCGTCATAGTTCTCGCGTTTTCTCGCCGTGGGCAATCACACAGTGCGTGGCGTCTCCCCCAGCCCCCGGGCGGAATCGGGCGAGGACCCATTGTACCGGAGGTCTTGATGAAAAGAGTCGGCTGTTTGTGACCCCATAATGTTAGCCTTTATTCCCGTTGCGTGAGTACGTTATGGCTGAAGGCAAGGGATTGGAGAACCGGCGTTGGTGTGTTTTTGCGCCGCTTTGGGGCTTCGAATGATGGGTATTCTCAATGCCCAGGATGACGCATGATGTGATTAGAAATGATGTCAGTTTTAACAGAAAATGAACTTCAGAATGACCAACTCTAAGAAGAAGGAATAGTAAAACCAAATGCATGCATTGTAGCAGATAAGAGCTATACACAGAAAAGGAAAAGTGGAAATGGGAGAGAAAAAAAGAAAGAAAGAGCGAAAATGGAAGATAGAGATCGGAAGAAAATTGGGGAAGGTGGAGGGGGGGGGGGCGCAGGGAGCAATAAGCCGAGGAGAGTGAAAGAGAAAAAAGGAGACGAAGACAGTAAAACGGGACATTCGGTACCAGAAATGTCAAACTGTAGAAAAAGTACCGGACACTTAGCATGCAAGCCTCCCTGCCAGCTTTACATCCTAGCGTCGAGACGCTGGTGCTATAAACTTGGAACCCACAGAGAATGAGGTCAGCGCTTTGAGCCTCTTGAGCGGTAAAACACGTCACGCCGGACCCGTGGTCACGCTTTGCCTGTCGTCTCCTGGAGTTAAAGCGCCCCCGGGCGAACGTGGCTCGCAACTGTTTCTGTGAGCGCGACCTTAGTCAAGTGGAAATCTGGGGGTGGTCGCTAAGTCAAGTAACGGCCCCGGGAGGCCTGATATATGACCGTGACATGACCTTGACGACAGAACCAGCATTGTCGGGGCGACGCCTTGTATTCTAGGAAGCTCTGCCAGCGGCACTAAAATAAGAATAACCGCGCTGAACCTATTAAGGATGACGGCGCATGAAGTGCTTAAAGCTGGGCGTCCAGGCATGGGTCACAGTTCGAAAGGACATCACGCGATATGTGCTGAACGCTGTCGTTAATACAGAGGTTAATCCACCGCTTTCCCTGCCTAATCCTCTCATGTGTTTGCGGTTCCTGCACACTCTCAATGGGTTATCATTATCGAACGATTCTGTCCTGTGTCAAGACTTGATTCCCTGGCTGACTGGCTGGTTCCCTGGCTAACTGACTGTTCCCTGGTTGACTGGCTGGTTCCCTGGCTGACTGGCTGGTTCCCTGGTTGACTGGCTGGTTCCCTGGCTGACTGGCTGGTTCCCTGGCTGACTGACTGTTTCCCTGGTTGAGTGGCTGGTTTCCTGGCTGACTGGCTGGTTCCATGACTGACTGACTGGTTCCCTGGCTGACTGGCTGGTTCCCTGGCTAACTGACTGTTTCCCTGGTTGACTGGCTGGTTCCCTGGCTGACTGGCTGGTTCCCTGGCTGACTGACTGGTTCCCTGGCTGACTGACTGGTTCCATGGCTGACTGGCTGGTTCCCTGGCTAACTGACTGTTTCTCTGGCTGACTGGCTGGTTCCATGGCTGAATGGCTGGTTCCCTGGCTGACTGGCTGGTTCCCTGGCTAACTGACTGATTCCCTAGCTGACTGGCTGGTTCCCTGGTTGACTGGCTGGTTACCTGACTAACTGGCTGGTTCCCTGGCTGGTTCCCTGGCTGACTGACTGTTTCTCTGGCTGACTGGCTGGTTCCATGGCTGACTGGCTGGTTCCCTGGCTGACTGTCCCTGGCTAACTGACTGTTTCTCTGGCTGACTGGCTGGTTCCATGGCTGACTGGCTGGTTCCCTGGCTGACTGGCTGGTTCCCTGGCTGAATGGCTGGTTCCCTGGCTGACTGGTTGGTTCCCTGGCTGACTGACTAGTTTACTGGCTGACTGACTGGTTCCCTGGCTGATTGGCTGGTTCCCTGGCGATGTACGCTTTGAACTGGAATAAACCCAGTGGGGACGTGATCCAAAGCCATATACTTGTATATCTTCTTTTGTCATAAAAAACTGACACTCGTGAAACACAATGTACTGTTCAGAAGATGATGCCATAGAAATGGCTTGTCATACGCCACTGCGAGAGCATAACATAATCTTAAGACGAAGCTAGAGTTTTGTGAATCTATACATGCGAATTTACAGCTTTAACAGGGTTGTCAGGTTTCATATCTCAATACCCTGATAACGACTAGCGTGCCGGGCGTCGTGGTAGCCAGCTAATGGGTAGGACATTTTGTAAGGAAAAAGCTGAGGCTAATAGCTTGGCTTGTAAGCGTGCTTGTAGGCGTGCGTAACGCAGATTCCAATGCGAAGGCGTTGGTTCATGACTAGTGTTCTTACCATATATCTGTGTGAGAAATGGACGGCATGTGCACAGAGAAAATCGCCAAATAATTGTCGACGAGAAACGGAAAATTGCCATGCGAACGATAGCCATGGCTACAGCGTACCAAGACGTCCTGTTTGATTCGGTTTGTTCTGTTTTATTACAATCACGAACATGACATTGCACTCCAGTAGCGGAATAGCTTCTCCTATTATGCACTCCAACATCTCCCCCCCCCCACCGCCACCCTTTAGTCGGAGGGGGGGGGGGCGGGGGGGGGGGGGCGGAGACCTGACCCCACGATGCCTTCATTAGGTTCGTTAGTGCTAACAAGGAGCATTGTGACCCGGTGTTTTACAGAATATCAACATGTTTGTATAAATATATCGATATTTTCCTGGATATGAACTCGTTTCGTATATTCGATCAAAAATAATTGTCAGGTGAATAATTTCCACGGTTAATTTGGTTTCATCATTTCGAAGAAGGACTAAAAACTGACTTGTGATGAACTCGCCTCCTTTTTCATGTGTCAGCTGTGTGGGCCGCCGATTGCAATATCCGGGTGCTGTTCTCTATGTGCAGTTTTCCCACTATGTGATAAATAGCATGTGGCTGCACGTGGAGTGTCGATCCAGACTCCAAGGTCCAAGGGTCCAGGAGCCGTATTCGTACCAAATGGCATTAATTACGCACGAAAAAAGACCCTTCCGTCATATCCTCAGAGACCGCGTGGTGGTCGTGGTCAGAACTCCAATCCGCTGTGGACTTTAATCGTGGCACTTTCCTAATTCTAAAACTGCATTTTCTGAGTGGGCCGGTTATGTGTTTGGCCCGGAGAAACCCGGGCTTCAAAGGTCCTACTTTTCGCTCAGAAGGTTCGCGTAGCGCTCAGAAGGTTTGCATAGCGGTCAGAAGGTTTGCATAGCGGTCAGAAGGTTCGCGTAGCGGACAGAAGGTTCGCGTAGCGCTCAGAAGGTTTGCGTAGCGGTCAGAAGGTTTGCGTAGCGCTCAGAAGGTTCGCGTAGCGCTCAGAAGGTTCGCGTGGCGCTCAGAAGGTTCGCGTAGCGCTCAGAAGGTTTGCGTAGCGTTCAGAAGGTACGCGTAGCGGTCAGAAGGTTCGCGTAGCGCTCAGAAGGTTTGCGTAGCGGTCAGAAGGTTTGCGTAACGCTCAGAAGGTTTGCGTAGCGTTCAGAAGGTTCGCGTAGCGGTCAGAAGGTTTGCGTAGCGCTCAGAAGGTTCGCGTAGCGCTCAGAAGGTTCGCGTGGTGCTCAGAAGGTTCGCGTAGCGGTCAGAAGGTTCACGTAGCGCTCAGAAGGTTTGCGTAGCGGTCAGAAGGTTCGCGTAGCGCTCAGAAGGTTCGCGTAGGGCTCAAAAGGTCCGCGTAGCGGACAGAAGGTTCGCGTAGCGCTCAGAAGATTCGCGTAGGGCTCAAAAGTTCGCGTAGTGGACAGAAGGTTTGCGTAGCGGACAGAAGGTTCGCGTAGCGGTCAGAAGGTTTGCGTAGCGCTCAGAAGGTTCGCGTAGGTCTCAAAAGGTTCGCGTTGCGGTCAGAAAGTTTGCGTAGGGCTCAGAAGGTTCGCGTAGCGCTCAGAAGGTTTGCGTAGGGCTCAAAAGGTTCGCGTAGCGGACAGAAGATTTGCGTAGCGCTCAGAAGGTTTGCGTAGGGCTCAAAAAGTTTGCGTAGTGGACAGAAGGTTTGCGTAGCGGACAGAAGGTTCGCGTAGCGGTCAGAAGGTTAGCGTAGCGCTCAGAAGGTTCGCGTAGGTCTCAAAAGGTTCGCGTAGCGGACAGAAGGTTCGCGTAGCGCTCAGAAGGTTCGCGTAGGGCTCAAAAGATTTGCGTAGCGGACAGAAGGTTCGCGTAGCGGTCAGAAGGTTTGCGTAGCGCTCAGAAGGTTCGCGTAGCGCTCAGAAAGGTTCGCGTAGCGGACAGAAAGTTCGCGTAGCGGGCAGAAGGCTCGCGTAGCGTTCAGAAGGTTTGCGTAGGGCTCAAAAGGTTTGCGTAGCGGACAGAAGGTTCGCCTAGCGGTCAGAAGGTTTGCGTAGCGGTCAGAAGGTTTGCGTAGCGGACAGAAGGTTCGGGTAGCGGACAGAAGGTTCGCGTAGCGGACAGAAGGTTCGCGTAGCGGTCAGAAGGTTCGCGTGGCGCAAAGTATGCTTTATGACTACAGGTCACGTGTTCGTACTCCGTCCTCAGCCTGACGCAAACCTTCTTTACGCCACAGGAAAAATATCGAAGATTTTTTGGTCGACAGATAGCGGACGGCTTCCATTCAGGAAATGCGTTTTACGGATTAGAAAGGATCTACAATTTAATTAGACATCACGTTGGGATTATGAACACCATTGTGGTGTTCATAATTCAGACGTGATTAGAATGCTTAGGGCGAGGAGGCATTATTTCTTTAAAAAACTGCGTAAAAAGTATCAAAACGATGATGATAGGATTATGGTCATGGAAATATACCGCTGCTGCCCAAAGACACGTGGTGGTGACCGTAAGCCGCAGACGACTCGGGATTCGCCACTTGTACTTACTTATCAGCATATTCCGACGTCGGTCGCCTTCAATCGATATAAAGCATGGCTGTAGAATTCCCTTCTCATGGCCATTTTTATTAATTAAACGCATCGGGGAGTCTATATATAGACTGCCACGGCACAAACGCTCCAATAAAGGCTGTCTTCATTGCGGTTATGGCTTTCGTTGCTGCGTCGACTGTCGTTTATCCGCCAATGTATTGGGATCAGTATCGTCGCCACCTGCGGCCGCCATGTCTTAACACTCGCCTTGACCGGATATTAAGGGTGATGATTAGTGATGATTGGCCCCCCGGTGATGACGTACAGCACGCGGATAGATACCCATGATACCCAAGATGTACATGACCATGCGCGTCAGATGCCGGGTCGATATGGATCTATATAGAATATCCCGCCAGTGATCTCTGCAGCTAACAGTGATGGCGCACTTGCAAAAAGAATCAATTATTTTATTCATAATACTTTGGGTTCACAATTTTACTAGGCATATGCCTTCATGAATGACCATGGTGACAGCTACCTTGATGTCTATTTTGTAAGATTCAAAGCGAGCGACATAATTATCATTTTACCATCATTTGCTCAGCGCGGAATCACTAGTTCCTTCGCAATGACTGGTCTGATTACTGTACATATTGGGGCACAGGCCGCTCCAGCGACAGGGGGTGCAAGGGTGAGTGAGGTAGGAGGGGTGGTGGGTTGGTGTAAGAGGGGGACCTTTTTCTGAAAATTGTACTCCATTTCTGGCGTAGACTCTGGACTGGACTCCTCTCCCTATTTTTGCGCAAGCATAATTTCTTGGAGAACTCCTTCGGACCAAATGATCGAACTCCCATTGTCACAATCGTGGATTCATCATTCAGGAATCAAAGAGATGACATTGGATATGTGTAAATATCGATTCAAATGCCAGACGTCTGATATCTAGATCCCCTAAAAGCTGTGAAGAATGAAGGCTGTGAGGAATGAAGGCTGAAGTCTGTCGCACCGCGGGCCAGCGGCTTAGCACTGTGGACTGCCAATCGAATGCCTCTGCTGCGGCCAATAGGCTGAAGGGTCTTCATGAATACTGCTACCCATCCTAAATCCCGAAGGAATTCTCCCGCTACATGTCGGCATCTGCGTAAACAAAGGGCGGCGTCAAATGCCAATACATCTGTCGAAGCAATCGGGCCACGTTCGGAGTTGACGAACTCTGGAAGGAGATCTATGGTAGACGCTGTCGTTCAGCGAAACCGTCCTAGCACGATGGTCGAGTGTTCTCTGCTAGTCCAGCCCAAGCGGCCGATGAGTGGTTAGAATGCCAACGGAGCAAATATCAATGTTTGAGCAGGGTAAAGATCCCATATCTGCTTTTACAAAGAGTAAGGGGTTTCTCTCGGATACGTGGCTCGTCTCTACCTTGACACACCCTTCCCATTACCCCGATATGACCTACCGAGATTAAAGCATCTTTAAGTTGATTAATTAATCAATCAAGCAATCATTCAAACTAGCAATCAATCAAACAATCTAGCAGGAAGGCTGGCATTACAGCCGGAGCGTGCCCGGCAAATGCCGAACCCGCCAGCCACCAGACCACTCGGGTGTTTGCATGAGGAAAAATAGCCCTGTGGGTAAGCAGGGTTGATCTGTAGAGACCCACATGTCGGCATCCAGTCCTCGCCGACAGAGGCACGTTTCACACAACCCCAATTAACCGTTCCGGCCCTTGTTTTCTGCTCAGTTGTTTGGCCCCTCATTGGCCCAAAAGTGGCCCAAAACGACGTCAACCCCCATTTCATGTCTTTCCATATTTAAGCCAATTGCAGTTCTTTACAACGGTGAGGGCAAACTATTGCTTTAGTATAGCTCACGTATTACTCACGCCATGGTGCAGTATAGAAGCGCCAATACCATGTTGTATGTTCGTGGTCCATACGATAGTACTGTCTTCACTGAGGGGGCCGGCCTGGTAGTTCAGTGGGTTAGAGCCTTCGCCTTGAGTACTCTAGCCACCTGAGAGCCTAACGGCACGTGGATCGGTGGTTCGCGCCCCGCTGTGGCCATGTCTGTGTGGTTGCAGGATAAAGGTCCCATGTCCTTTTTCGCAAATAATAGGGGGTTACCCCCGGGGACATGGCTCCACTCTCCCTTCCTTCTCCCATGCATAGACGCGGTATGAACAGACTTGGTTAAAGAGTCCTGAATATACAATGAATCTTCCCTGAGGGTTTGGTCCTCAGATTGGTGACCCACACCAATAAAAATCGTTGTTATATTTTGACACCACGGACAACTATTAGTCAGAAAATGGATGACGACTATGGGGGACCGCCGGCCCATGTCGCCTCGATCAATGGGGTTTAAATAGGACACTTGGGATTAATGTGATTAATGTTGCGGTGTCTTAACATGACAGCAGGGATGAGCCAAATAACATTGGCTGATAGTGTCCACCGCGAACAACTTCTGTCTCGGTGAGTGGGTACCTGATGTGGGGCGTGGGTTCTGGTTAAGCTAGGCGTGTTACCTGATGTAAGGCGTGGGTTCTGGTTAAGCTAGGCGTGTTACCTGATGTAAGGCGTGGGTTCTGGTTCAGCTAGGCGTGTTACCTGCTGTAAGGCGTGGGTTCTGGTTCAGCTAGGCGTGGTACCTGATGTGGGGCGTGGGTTCTGTTTCAGCTAGGCGTGTTACATGATGTGGGGCGTGGGTTCTGTTTCAGCTAAGCGTGTTACATGATGTGGGGCGTAGGTTCTGGTTCAGCTAGGCGTGTTAAATGATGTGGGGCGTGGGTTCTGGTTAAGCTAGGCGTGTTACCTGATGGAAGGCGTGGGTTCTGGTTCAGCTAGGCGTGGTACCTGATGTGGGCGTGGGTTCTGTTTCAGCTAGGCGTGTTACATGATGTGGGGCGTGGGTTCTGCTTCAGCTAAGCGTGTTACCTGATGTAAGGCGTCGGTTCTGTTTCAGCTAGGCGTGTCAGGTGATGTAAGGCATGGTCTTTGGTTCAGCTAGGCGTATTACCTGATGTAAGGCGTGGGTTCGGTTTAAGCTAGGCGTGTTACCTGATGTAAGGCGTCGGTTCTGTTTCAGCTAGGCGTGTCAGGTGATGTGAGGCATGGTCTTTGGTTCAGCTAGGCGTGTTACATGAGGTGGGGGGAGGGGGGTTCTGGTTCAGCTTGGCGTGTTACATGATTAGGGGCGTGGGTTCTGATTCAGCTTGGCGTGTTACATGATTAGGGGCGTGGGTTCTGGTTCAGCTAGGCGTGTTATATGATGTGGGGCGTGGGTTCTGATTCAGCTTGGCGTGTTACATGATTAGGGGCGTGGGTTCTGGTTCAGCTTGGCGTGTTACATGATGTGGGGCGTGGGTTCTGGTTCAGCTAGGCGTGTTGCATGATGTGGGGCGTGGGTTCTGGTTCAGCTAGGCGTGTTACATGATGAGGGGCGTGGGTTCTGATTCAGTTAGGCGTGTTATATGATGTTGGGCGTGGGTTCTGGTTCAGCTAGGCGTGTTACATGAGGTGGGGCGTGGGTTCTGGTTCAGCTAGGCGTGTTACATGATGTGGGGCATGGGTTCTGGTTCAGCTAGGCGTGTTACTTGATGTGGGGCGTGGGTTCTGATTCAGTTAGGCGTGTTACATGTTGTGGGGCGTGAGTTTTGGGGCTTGGGTTTTGGTTCAGCTAGGAGTGTTACATGGTGTGGGGCGTGGGTTCTGATTCAGTTAGGCGTGTTACATGATGTGGGGCGTGGGTTCTGGGGCGTGGGTTCTGATTCAGTTAGGCGTGTTACATGATGTGGGGCGTGGGTTCTGGGGCGTGGGTTCTGATTCAGTTAGGCGTGTTACATGATGTGGGGCGTGGGTTCTGGGGCTTGGGTTCTGGTTCAGCTAGGCGTGTTACATGTTGTGGGGCGTGGGTTCTGATTCAGTTAGGCGTGTTACATGTTGTGGGGCGTGGGTTCTGGGGCTTGGGTTCTGGTTCAGCTAGGCGCGTTACCTACTAAGGGTTGCAATGGGATAGATCTACGTGAGTGGTCGTGGTTTATCACAGCGGGGGTCATATATTGTCCCCCCACAACCGTCTGTGTCGCCGTGGTATTCCGAGATGTGAGCGATAGAAGGACCTTTGGGGTGTCAGGGTGACGGGGGACGGGGGGATGAGCAGGGTGTGTTAGGAAGGAGAAGAGGAAGGAGGGGGGGGGCTGGCGCGGTAAGTTTAGCTCTGGTGGGATTGCGGGTTGCGGGCCAGATCAGGGATTATCCTTGTGCACCTGATCCCTCTAAGGGGTTGGTAGGTTTGGGGTGGGTGTGGGGAGGTGGGGGGAAGGGGGGGGGGGGTAGAGCAGCGCCGGGGGGACTGAGGATATAGGGTGGGTGGTGGGGGTATACAAGATGACATGTCGTCCGATAGAAGGTCGTATCTGGAGAGGGGGCATCGGGAATGGGTGTGAGGGAGGGGGTGGCGGCGGGGGGGCGGGGATGAATAGGAGAAGGAGCGCGGGAGGGTGTGTGAAGGAGGGGGTGGGGGAGGGGCTGTGGGGGGAGAGGACGAATTGGAGGAGGGGTGCGGGGGAGAGGATCATGGGGAGGGTATCAGGGAGGGCATGCGGGGGTGACTTGGAGGGGGAGGGGGGAGGGTGTGTGAGGTGGGGATGTATGGGAGGAGATGAGGGAGGGTGGGAGGAGGTGGCGGGAGGAGGTGGGGGGGGGGGCGATTGAATAGATACCGCGGCGTGTTTCTCAGGATCAGCTTTGAGGAAGGACAGATATTGTCCCCCTCGCTGTCCGTCTTCCTCTCTTTGTCGCCAGGGGGACAAAGCTCCTGCCGCCAGAGGCTCTATATTGAGCGGCGCCGCCTGGTGGTGGAGAATACTGCTCGTATGTGGCGGTGCTGATAGTGACGGTGCTGGTCGTGGTGGGCTGGGGTGGGGGCTGATGGTGATGGTGATGGAGGTGGTGGTGAGGGTGATGGTGATGATGGTGGTGATGGTGATGGTGATGGTGGTGGTGGTAGTGGGGAGGGGGGGGGATAAAAGTAGCTATGCATTGGCGTGTTCATAGTGATAATGGTGGTGGTGGTGGTGGTGGTAGTGCCGATGCTGCTGATGTTTGTCGTTTGCTGGGTAACAGTTAACACCCATGACGATATTGGTCATAGGTCCGCGCCGATTTTGCTGCTCAAAGTGCAATTCCTACTGCTCTCTTGGCAAAAACCCGGGCACCCCATGGTGTCTTATCCCGGCCTTGTCATTACACGTGGTCCCTATCAGGTTAGACCAGGCGTCGGGACCTGGCTGGTCCCACAGGTCACGTGCCGGGTGTCACGTGACTTATTTAAGATTGGCTGCACCCGGGTGGCTGTCCATTCTGTCCAGCCACCGCCTCCTTCCGCCACCCCCCATGTGGACGGTGAGGTATTTTGTCCAGCCCTGTCACACTGCCCACCCTCCTTGGCCCTCCTCTGAGACATAATGCTCACCCTCCGTTTCGGTGGGAGACTTGGGTGTCTCAGGCATTTGTTTAAACTGATAGGCTGGCGATTGAACATACTTGGTGACCGGTTGGGTGGCCACCCGTCAGCTCGGGCGTCAACGCTTTTAGAGGGTGGGATCGAGTTTGGGTTTGATCAAGACGTCCCTGTCCCTATCCATTTAACCCTCTCAACATTGGGACGTTTTCCACATTCTGGAGGCATTTGCTCTGCTGGAGGTCACGATGTTCATGCTTGTGACCGCTGCATGTAGGACTCACTCCCCGATACCAGTCCTCGATACCAGTCCCCGATACCAGTCCCCGATCCCAGTTCTCGATCCCAGTCCCCGATACCAGTCCCCGATACCAGTCCTCGATCCCAGTCCCCGATACCAGTCCCCGATACCAGTCCTCAATACCAGTCCCCGATACCAGTCCTCAATACCAGTCCCCGATACCAGTCCCCGATACCAGTCCTCGATACCAGTCCCCGATACCAGTCCTAAATACCAGTCCCCGATACCAGTCCTCGATACCAGTCCTCGATACCAGTCCCCGATACCAGTTCCCGATACCAGTCCTAGATACCAGTCCCCGATACCAGTCCTCGATACCAGTCCTCGATACCAGTCCTCGATACCAGTCCCCGATACCAGTCCTCGGTACCAGTCCTCAATGCCAGTCCTTGATACCAGTCCTCGATACCAGTCCCCGATACCAGTCCCCGATACCAGTCCCCGATACCAGTCACCGATACCAGTCCTCGGTACCAGTCCTCAATGCCAGTCCCCGATACCAGTCCTCGATACCAGTCTCCGATACCAGTCCCCGATACCAGTCCCCGATACCAGTCCCCAATACCAGTCCTCGATACCAGTCCTCGATACCAGTCCTCGATACCAGTCCTCGATACCAGTCCCCGATATCAGTCCTCGATACCAGTCCTCGATACCAGTCCCAGATACCAGTCCCCGATACCAGTCCTCGATAAAAGTCCCCGCTACCAGTCCTTGATACGAGTCCTAGATACCAGTCCCTGATACCAGTCCTAGATACCAGTCCCTGATACCAGTCCCCGATACCAGTCCTCGATACCAGTTCTCGACCAGTCCCCGATACCAGTCCTCGATAAAAGTCCCCGCTACCAGTCCTCGATACCAGTCCTAGATACCAGTCCCTGATACCAGTCCTCGATACCAGTCCTCGATACCAGTCCCCGATACCAGCCTCGTTACCAGTCCTCGATAGCCGTCCCCGATACCAGTCCTCGATACCAGTCCTCGATACCAGTCCCCAATACCAGTCCTAGATACCAGTCCTCGATACCAGTCCTAGATAACAGTCCTCGTTACCAGTCCTCGATAGCAGTCCCCGATACCAGTCCTGGATACCAGTCCCCGATACCAGTCCCCAATACCAGTCCTAGAACCAGTCCTCGATACCAGTCCTAGATACCAGTCCTCGATACCAGTCCCCGATACCAGTCCCTGATACCAGTCCCCGATACCAGCCCTCGATACCAGTCCCCAATACCAGTCCTAGAAACCAATCCTCGACACCAGTCTTCGATGCCAATCCCCGAAACCAAGTTGACTAACAGTTCAAGATGTGGCGACAATATATTTTTTTGGCTCTATTCTTATTTAGTGTCTACTGGATACATATAGACTAGCTGTATATGGACCTATATGTGGTTCGTTGCCGTCTAGTGTTTGCCACCATTACCTTTAACGACGTCATGAAATCTCCACCAGTATGCCACTCATGGATGCCCAACGCCAATTGTTTACATCCTCGGGGAAATCGTTACCCAGACAAATGTGTGTCAATGGCATGGGACGAGACAGCCAATATTGGGATAAATGACACAGGCCTGACTGTACAAATAACAAGGAAGGCATGACATATGACCCGTCTGCAAAATACTTAAAAGTAGCCTACACCATCTTAATATGTTGAGCATATGGCACTGGTTGTCGCTTTATCCAGTCACAAATTTAGCATAACAGGCTCAAATCGACATATAGGCCCATTAAATTTTGGCTGAGAGCTTTTATAGTCACCACATAATAATGAATATATATCCATTAACGAAATGAGTGCAAATGTCATACATTTAGTAGTCACTATCTGCAGGCTTTTATCCCACCACGATATCAATTTACGCAACAGGCACCATGGATTTACTCTGATTATTATATATTTAGTTGCATGCGACAGTCACTATGCATGGTCTTTATCCGACCAGGATATAACTCTATGCAACCAGAACATTTGAAATACTTTACCCATGTTCTTTCGAACTCGAGATTCGTACAAAACTGTCCAATCAGATTGAAGGCCGAGTAATCGCTGAAAAACCGAGCAGTAAGGTGACAAAAAATCAATGTACCAAAGCCTTAAGGCGAGCAAATGTTCTTCCCCATGTTAGCGGCGCCTGTTGCATCGACGGCGTGAGTCCGTTAAAGGGTTAATCAGTGTGGTTGGTGCAGGCGACCGCAGCCCCAGGGCATCGGCCGAACTAAGGCCAATTGAAAACGACAACTTGGACCCGGGGACGACGCCAGAGTCTTTAGCTCCCAGGCTCCTTAGCTTGGCTCCCGCGTCGATACGTGGGTGGGTGGCTAGCTGGCTGGGAGAGGGCCAGTGGCTGCTTGGTGGCCGGGGTGGGGGTACATCCACGATATCGAATGACGCAGGAAAACGTTAGGCCGTCCTCTTCAGATTTAAATATATTTCCGCTTCATCTCCCCGTTGGTATTTTCTCCGGTTCTGCCTGTAATTACGTTGATGGGCAGGTTTCTTGCACCCCGCGATGTCGCCCCACCAAGCCTTTATTATAATTAAGGTTCTTCGACTTTTCGTAAAACAAGAATATTTCGCACTTTTCTTACTAATACAGAAGTGTCACTGACAGATCTCACGGAATAACTTCAACGTTGGCTTTTTATATCACCATGGTGACTAATAGTCTCAAATTTGTCATAGATGGCATTGCCGCCGACATGGTATTTAAACCAAGATTTTGTGGAGAACTTCAGCAATCCCTTTTACTGAAGAATTAGGTCAAATATATATATTGTTGTATTGGCATAGAATGAATACTGTTTGTACAGGCTTGATTAGTTTGGTACACACATGTTATGAAGTATAATATAAATTATACAGTTTTAGCTTACAACTTTACTTTAATCCTTAACAAAAGAGATCAGTAATTAGCACCTTGAACCTGTTTGGGGACTAGCGAATTTTCTGCTGGTGAAATGAAATTATTTCTTTGAAATCGAATATTATATTGGATGTAACACAGTCGTTGCATACCCCACGGTGTACATGACGACACTGACACCCACAGAAACCAGGCATGCACCGGCAAGCGCTGTTCCATCTTATATACAGGGAGGAGGAGGGGGGGTGGGTCATTTAAATCAAGGGCGAAGGGCTGGTGGGGTGGGGGGGGAGCATTGCCTTATGTTTGATAATTCTTTAAAGCTTCCATGCAAGGATAGCTAGAAATAGGGGAGGGGATAATAGAAAACAGAAAACATTTACGTTTTTGCTTGAAAAGCTACTCCGCCCCCACCCCCTCCCAGCTCCCCCCACTCTAGACCCGGTCTTCCGATTAAATGATCGTTCCCTGGACGCCAGCCGGTTTACAGACCATCAGAGTGCTCTGTGCAAACTCGTCTCCTCCGACATTGCATGGCGTAATAGCGGTTTTGATGTAACTGGTGTGGCGTTACACTTGGCCATGCCAGCAGCAGGTGCCTGGGAGGTTCCGTCGCACCTGTATAATATCTGATTGTCGTCAGAAATATCAGAGGTGAGCTTGTAGGATCCTAGACTTTAGAACAAATATATATGGAGTCATTTATGATTTTTGTTAATGCGATACAAAACATATGGAAACGAAGGACACAATGGTGAATGTAGGATAGATCTAGCTCTAACTATGTCCTTGACCTTTTAGGTTCGCATTGTGTCAACAATGCAGCATCATTGAACGAAGGACGACTCTCTTATTGTCATTTATACAATTCTCCTGTGATCTGTGTTGAGATATTGTCACGTCATCCGTTTTACACTGGTATCTGTATGTTTTATCAGATATAAAGGCATCTTGCACTCTCAACAACATTTCATCACGTTCTACATGAGATATTGTCACGTCATCCGTTTTACACTGGTATCTGTATGTTTTATCAGATATAAAGGCATCTTGCACTCTCAACAACATTTCATCACGTTCTACATGAGATATTGTCACGTCATCCGTTTTACACTGGTATCGGTATGTTTTATGAGATATAAAGGCATCTTGCACTCTCAACAACATTTCATCACGTTCTACATGAGATATATCATGTATATGTATGGTGATGCATATCGTACTCTCATCTCTATATCATTCTATTCTGTGATATGTTCATGTTCATCGTACTAATACAAATACCTGAGTAGCACCGAGATGCGCTCACGCATCTTTCACTTTCATCATTCCGTTGAGTGACTTGGGATGATGTGAAGTCTATTAATTGTGATGATCGGTTTTCTGATAGCTGCTTATGGTGTCAACATATAATCGTTGTTGTTGGTGTGTACCACCAATCTGCAGACCAACTCGTCAGTGCATATGGACTAGCGAATGGGACATTCACTGTTGTGAAGACATGGTGTCTGAGAAATAACAATTGTCATGTCAAACATCGATTTATTTCAGAGGTGCAAAAAAATATAAAACATATGGTGGTTCGTGTGGAGTTCACCCAGCAGGTGGAGAATTACAAGGGCGGATCCAGGGGGATCCGGTTCACCCAGCAGGTGGAGAAATACAAGGGCGGATCCAGGGGGATCCGGTTCACCCAGCAGGTGGAGAAATACAAGGGCGGATCCAGGGGGATCCGGTTCACCCAGCAGGTGGAGAAATACAAGGGCGGATCCAGGGAGATCCGGTTCACCCAGCAGGTGGAGAAATACAAGGGCGGATACAGGCGGATCCGGTTCACCCAGCAGGTGGAGAAATACAAGGGCGGATCCAGGGGGATCCGGTTCACCCAGCAGGTGGAGAAATACAAGGGCGGATCCAGGGGGATCCGGTTCACCCAGCAGGTGGAGAAATACAAGGGCGGATCCAGGGGGATCCGGTTCACCCAGCAGGTGGAGAAATACAAGGGCGGGTCCAGGGGGATCCGGTTCACCCAGCAGGTGGAGAAATACAAGGGCGGATCCAGGCGGATCCGGTTCACCCAGCAGGTGGAGAAATACAAGGGCGGATACAGGCGGATCCGGTCCATGGGGTCCGGACCCCACCCCCCTTTTGAGGAAGATGAGTTTTAAGATTCAACGACCTCTCCACAGAATGAGGCTAACAATAATAGGGGTAAAAGGCGTTAGCGGAGTGCATTACACACGGCGTCGTCACGGCGTCGTCGGCTTTTAAATAACTTGGGCGGGTGTCCATTATTCGTGTTCCAAAGGTCTGTGGTGCTGTCGGGTGGTTCCATGATCGTATGGAAATGTGGATGGCGAGGGAGCCGGGAGGGGTATGGGGGAGGGGGGGGGGGGGGGCGGACGGTGGCGCGGGGTGGCTGGATGGACGTGAGTGGTTTGCCGGGTGAGACTTGGGAATCAAATACCCATTAGTCCCCAGAGCCAAACCGATATGCACCTATAACGGGGGTTAAGGCTTCGAATTCGAATGGAGACATTATGCTCTGCAGAGTACCTGCAAAAAAATTAAAAAAGAAAAGGTTACTTTTTTATTTGACTCGCGTTTTGATGAAACATGACGTAAAATTGTATTAGTTCCCTCAGCGGGCTACCCCCCCCCCTCCCCCCCTAGCCCTCCGGGGCCCCCCTCCTTCCTGCTCCCTCCCGCAGGCGCATTCGTCATTCTTTGGCGCTCGCGAGGTATCGTCAAAGCACCACTTTAATAGGTCAGTATCACGGGACGCGCTGAATATCACCTTCCTCTCGTGAAATGGCGTGTAAAAAAGTTCCACACAGATCCGTTGGATAGTTTTGTTACCTTTGCCCATTCACCCACCCCTTTGGAGTGGCTTTCTATGAGTGATGCACTGACAGGAGCGGCCCCCATCGAGTCCCGGCCCCGAACTGGGCGACCGACTCATTGTGAACGCTATTGTAGGACCTGGAGGCACGACAGGACGGGAGTACCGAGTGAACACCGCGCCATCTTATAGACAGCCGCGATTTTGCAAGTGCATTGCACGAGTCACGTGCCCATCTACACAGCTCGCTACCTAAGTCACATGATTGTCTAGACATCACACTGGCTGAGTCACGTGGCTGTCTAGACATCACACTGGCTAAGTCACGTGGCTGTCTAGACATCACACTGGCTGAGTCACGTGGCTGTCTAGACGTCACACTGGCTGAGTCACGTGGCTGTCTAGACGTCACACTGGCTGAGGCACGTGGCTATCTAGACATCACATTGGCTGAGTCACGTGGCTGTCTAGAAATCACACTGGTTGAGTCACGTGGCTGTCTAGACATAACACTGACTGATTCACGTGGCTGTCTAGACGTCACACTGGCTGAGTCACGTGGCTGTCTAGACGTCACACTGGCTGAGTCACGTGGCTGTCTAGACGTCACACTGGCTGAGGCACGTGGCTATCTAGACATCACATTGGCTGAGTCACGTGGCTGTCTAGAAATCACACTGGCTGAGTCACGTGGCTGTCTAGACATAACACTGACTGATTCACGTGGCTTTCTAGACATAGCACTGGCTGAGGCACGTGGCTGTCTAGACATCACGCTGGCTGAATCACGTGACTGTTTAGACATCACACTGGCTGAATGACGTGACTGTCTAGACACCACACTGGCTGAGTCAAGGGGTTGCCTAGACATCGCGTTGGCTGAGTGACGTGGCTGTCTAGACATTGCGCTGGCTGAGTGATGCGGCTGTTTAGACATCACACTGGCTGAGTAACGTGTCTGTCTAGACATCACACTGGCTGAGTCATGTGGCTGTCTAGACATCACTCTGGCTGAGTCACGTGGCTGTCTAGACATCACACTGGCTAAGTCATGTGCTTATCTAGACATCGCGCTGGCTGAGTCACGTGGTTGTCTAGACATCACACTGGCTGCCTCACTGTGCTTTCCTGGCATGGTGTGTTATCGTTGACATCTACTTCGGTGTAGGACTACGGGTTCTCTTTTCTAAATTCTAAATCTGAAACTGCATAATTAGCTTTGGATATGAACAGTTGGGATCAATCATTGGGGCAGAAATGTTGCAGAGATGCGCACGGTCAATGGGTTGATGGCATGGCTCTTCAGGATTGACGTGTATGTGTGTGCTTTGTGGGGGGGGGGTGGGGGGGCGGACGTACCTGGTTGGGGAGGGGGAATGTGATATCTGGAGGTTACGGAGGTGGAAGCTGGGTCTCTCGACGGGGCATAATACTGTAATCTGTCTGGATCTGATTTCCTGTCGGTGGTTTTATGGCCCGTTGTTTTTTCTCAACGAATACCCATTCTGGAAGCTAGTAATGTGGCTTACACAATTCGGCGTAGGACAGGAGTATGATGTCCAAAGACCGTCACACATCAAGGATGATACATGACTGCAATGCCAAGAAAGTTGACCTAGGTTGATAACTCATGTCGTGCCGGGACCATTCACTGTTTCATGCATTAATTTACACGAGATTGGTAAAATCGATTTTCAAGAGCGTTTATGGCCAATGCGGAGCCATAAATTGTGAGATTGCTTATATAAATGTGTGAGTCGTAATACTGCTCTTGGCGCCCGGGGCCGCTACCGTGGTACAGCAGTAATGACATTTCGAGATTGACTATGTCACTTCATATTTCGCAGCTGACCCCGGCGTTGGAGGTCTGCATTAATATCTGTCTATGAAAAAGATGGCGCTTGCTAGGGCCCCATAGTGCGGGCAGAAGTATATTATGCCAGGAAGTCTCCCAATTCTCTCATAAATGTGTTACTTATGACAGATCTGTCTGATAATTCTGCCATACTCCCTCCCCCCACCCCCTCAAAAAACCCACTCCACCCATTCCCAACTCCACACCTATCCCGGTCATTTCTACCTCACCCCATCCTCCCCTCACCGGCCCCGCATTCACCACTCACTTTATCACTGTAATTTCCTAATTCAAACCCACGACCCACGAGGCGTCCCAAGGTTCCTTCCATCTTACCCACAACTCCCATCCTGGATGAGGCGCCAGTATTTATTGGGTTGACCACTGCCAAGCTTACAGTAAACTAGCTGGACAATGCAAAGACCGTTTATGACTGGCGTGGAAGGGATTGCGGTGGTCGGTCATTATAATTATATGGCAATATATTTTTATGCCATTTCATTCGCCGTCGAGTTCAAAGGTCAGAGCAGTGCACCGGAGGTTATACACTCAGGCTAAACACTCAGATTATGCACTCAGGTTATACACTCAGGTTATACAATCATAATTGTTGTCATAATGGCATTACCCAATGTCCTCTCTGCACCTGTGTTACCCTTTCATTAGCCGCCTAATTAACCTCCCCCCCACCCCTCCCACAACTGGCATCTAGTTTCCACGCCGAACCCGATAGAAAATGACTTGAAGCAAGATTCAGCGACTAACCGCGTCAGAACCAACACCAGCGGACGTTAATTCTTACACTCGTCTGAAGGTGTCGCAACACAGCCTCCACTGTATGTGACCTTGACCTAGGTTTCTTTTAAATACCCCAGGTCCTGCAATGAAAGTCCGAGAAAGTAGTCCCGGTATTCATGGCGTCTTAATGAAGAGCTCGCCAAATACAGGAGGCACGCCGTTAGGGGACTAGCGGAGTAAAGCTTTCCGAGAGGCAGGATGATGACCATCAAAGGCGTGACGAGTGGGGAGAGGAGGGGGAATGGTGGTCGGTGGGTGGGGGGGTGGGGGGCAGTTAGGTGGGATCAATACTGGGCGTCTCCAGACGGCTACTAACCACGTGACCTAGGCATTAGTTCACCAGGAAATTACAGCGATTTAGGTGAACGTAGGCGGAGGGAGATGCGGGGCGGGGTGGGGGGGGGGGGGAGCATATGTCACCAACATTCAGCCTCATGACGTTGGAATACCAAGGGGAAAAAATCAGCCAGTCAGACTATATTATTGTATATTGCGTAGTGTTATAAAGTTTGTGTTAAATGTGCAGCAGGCCACAGCACATGAATAAAGTTTTAATATACATGTATTTCAGGCAATTAATAATGCCTAATAATAAATAAATAATATAACAACCTCTGAGAGATTCATTATTTGTCCCCAATATGACTGCAGTATAACATTTATTAACAAATAATAATTAAATACTAAAGCTGTTTTAGGAACGACATATTGATCCTTTATTTCATGTGCGTCAATAAATGATCAAGGTAAAGACATGTATTGGGGCATATATATATATCTATGTTAATCTATATAATATAATATATAGATTAACAACTGTATCCCCCAAATGACGGTCAATCGTCAATTGATTCTCACTGGTGCCTATTAGTGGCATTGTCGAGCTGTAATTGTACATCCGGCCGCCATGTCTTCAGTTTTGCTAAGACTAGAGTCTGTCATGAGAACCTGATGGACGCCATCCTAGATGTTCTAATCACGTCCCCAAGACTCTAAACCTGTGGTGATCATTGATTTGCGATGTCTACGCTGTCGTCCAATTTCGCTAGTTCAGTTTTTATTGTGTTTTCAGCTATGCCATTGTCGAAGCGAAGCCGGCATCGCGGTTTCCATGGGATGTGTTTTCCGTTTTTCGCCATGCAAATGTCGCGTTTTCGTGTTCTCTGCATCTGTCTCATGTATAATAGTTTTATTCGCGACGCAGTTGCTAGATTGGGCCATGCTGTAGGATTTGTCCTGTCTTTAATTTCCCCTCATTCAGTTCAACGACTTGGATATTCTCCACAACGGTTACCTATTTTCGACATGGCACATGACTCATGGTGCTGTTCTACCTACATTTATTTTTCCATTAGGTTCTTTGGCCTAGTTTAGACCAATCGCTAACACAAGGGCGGCCTTAAGTAATAAACATAAAAATGAAAGCAATCAGACCTCTTGTTTCGGTCAGACTGCTCTCCCATTTACCATACCATGGCTTCGTTCTCACGACATTGTCTCCTCGCAGTATTTTTTGGGCTTTCCCCTCATGCCATGTGACGCCCTTAGCTAGCTGTATTCCCAGCTGCTACGCAACGAGCGAGTTGCCACTCCATGGCCTTCGTCCATAATGCGAAAAAAGACGAATCGTTCCCACTGGAGCGCTTCGATTCCTCAATTATCGCCCTCGTCTTGTTTATGTCTGTCTAATGTCCCGACCGCGCCACTAATTACATCTGGCTCTTTCCCCACAATGCCTTGTCCAAGATGGCGGGGTCCGGAGAGACTGCCGAGGCCATCAATCTCGCGTAACGAGATTTCGGGTTGTTTGAGCGTGGCTTGAAGTAGGCCAGCGGGAACCGGCTCGTAGTATAACGTTGGGATGGGGGGTTGAGCTTGGGTATATGTGATATGGCCTTTAAATATTTTTCTTTTCGTATAGATTTTATTATCCTAATAATGTTGGCTGGATTGTTAATTAAATTAAATTAAATTAATATGTATAAATGTCACGTAAGAACTTTTCACATCAATACAAACACCTGATGAGCAATAATTAAAAGGAATTTTCTAATTTAGAAAAAAAAATTGTTATAAAGGAAGTTTACTAATTATTTAATAGGTATAGTGGCAATGCGGTAATTAAATTATTATTTATTTTGGTAAATGTTAAGTCAATTATAGTAAATGAAATACAAAGCAATACATCTATCAGTAGGAAATAAATAAATAAAATATACCGACGGGCAAAATTATAAGTATTACTATTGAGCCTAATATTTAAAAGTTTATCAAATTGTTAATTTTGCACAACCGGTATACATAGCTTCTCATTTAATGATCCTTTAATTGACACCTTTCATTACGTAACTAAGTCATTTATATACTTTTTAAGCGAATCCTCATAGATAAACATACAGCATAGCCCCTAGGCAATAACACAATTAGCGCTATCTTGGTATTCGACTGGACCAAAATGTCAACTCACTGTGCGCCAAGGGCCGAATATTCGAATGTACGTGACAGCCTGATGGCTGCCTTGCTGGTGTAGTTAGCATAGGCCTACTAGGCAGGACCATTTAATTACGAGAGGTACGGGCCCTGCCCCTCTGTCAATTAAAGTAACAGAGAAAGCGTCCACAAAAGATTGGTCGGTGCACACCTAACTCAGAGGCCTGATCATACAAAATGGGGAGGCTCGCTAGCCTATGTGCATACAAGCGGCATTAAGCCATGAATCCCCCACCCCCCCCCCCCCATCTTCCCCCAATAGAGTCGGTTCCCGCGACCGCCATTTACCATTGTACGGAAAGGCCGAGTTGCTTCCATTAGAATACTTCTCAAAACGAGCCACTTCCGCTTCCAGTTGAATACAAATTTGTACGTACGTTCTCACAAAACTTCTCAGTTAAGTACGAGGAAATAAGCAGTTTATGCATCTAACGCCTCAGAGTAGGCTCTTTGTATCCAATACAATGCCAGTAGCTCATATAGCTCATAAAGCTCATATAGCTTCATATATCAAGCAAGTGAAGCCTATCCTAGTCACTATCGTGATTCCGGAAGACGGGAACTTTGCCCAATGGCGGCCCGATGGCGGCCCGATGGCGGCCCAATGGCGGCCCGACCGATGGCGGCCCGATGGCGGCCCGATGGCGGGTCAATGATGGTTCAATGACAGCTCGATGGCAGCCCGATGGCGGCCCGATGGCGGCCGTTGGTAGCCCGATGGCGGCCGTTGGTTGCAGGATGGCTGCCCAATGGCTCCCTTGGTAGCCCAATGACGGCCCAATGGGGGCCCTCGGTAGCCCGATGGCAGCCCCATGGCGCCGCTCAGGCGCGGAGCGATACCTAGGTTCGGTGAGAGGGTCACGTGATTGGGCGTGTCCCTAGCGTGGCTTCCTGGGCGTCCTCCGCCCTTCCCCCCTACCCTCCGAGGCGGCCCTGTGGCTGCCCCCCAACCCCGCCTGACTGCTGACGTCACTCCTGGTGTTATCATCCCGCGCCAAAAAACTACACGCGCCAAAAATCGCGGACGACGAGACGAGACATTAGTGAGATGATAGACTAAACAAAACTGACGTCCGAGACAGTGCGAGGCACGCACCTCAGTGCAACGTGTCTGCAAGATGAAGAAGGTCGCGACAACGACATGTTCCTGGGTATCGGGCGCGACGCAGCAGCGGGGGTTGGCGACGGCACAAGGAAGTACAAGGTGGTGGGGGTATTCGTGTTGTCGCGACGCCGTCAGTTTTTTTTTCTAAGTAATTTCCCGGCAAATGGCGGGCTTTCTTCTTGCTTTTTCAACTCCAGACAGTTCACGTTGTAAACAGCACGTCCTTCCGCAAAATAGGGCAGTCATAAATCTTGGTCATGCCGTATCGCCCACCAACACGTTGCCACAAGCACCTGGAAAAGCTGACAAAGAAGGTACGCGTTTTTCCCGCATTACTGAGTTCTCGCTTACGCCTTTTGTGTACACTAAAGGTAGGCTTAACTCATGGACACCTTCTTGGACGACCATATGCTTATATGCCATGATACGGTACGCTATACCATATCTGCTTGTAGTAACAAGGGGCGTGCCGACAGGAAGCAACTGACGTGATACTTGCATGTTATTGGGTCAAGCCTAAAATCAGTCTACATTTGTCAGCTTCAACCAAAAACACAACAGAATTGATGTACTTACAGTCCTCTTGCCAAAAGAATTCATATGATCCCGACATTATTAGCTTCACGCAAACGAAGCAGACACTTTTCGCTATGGCCGTCGCTCTGTTTACCTTGTCATCTGCCATGTCTATGGACGATAGTATTGTTGGCATTTTGGGAGGGGGGATAGGTTATGTTCAATAACATGAATTACCTGCGTTTCTTGTACGGGTCATATGCGCATGGAATCTATCAACTCACTGCTTTCATAACTGCTTTTATAATACTTTTGCTTTTAAAAGCTAACCCAACTGTTAGTTTATGAAATGTGTATGGACAAATAATGCTCTGTCCCCTTTGCTTGTTTCTGATATTAGACTCTTCCACGGGCCTACGTATTTTAACCAAAGAAAACGCAATAATATGACCTTCACCTTACGACGTCATAAAAACGAGACTGTCAACACACTTTCGTCTGCTAAACTTTATGCTGGGGACTAGGTGTTGTGCTGTTATTAAACAAGATACACTTTCAAGTAAGTTAAAATCACAAGGGTCTCGTGTAATGGGAGTACATAAATGCATAAACTGTGGCTGCAACTGGTGCACAGGCAAAAATGATTTACGAAAGCAAGGCGGCAGATATTAAACGCGCCGACTGTAGGAGCGTCCTAAGCCGGTAAGTGGGCGGAGCTGCAGACGAACAAACAGGTACTGACATGTAATGGGTTCAAACCCTGTTCGTACATACAACCTTGGTATATACAATTCTATTTCATTGTCCTGGGTGGTTTCTTGGGTAAATTTACCCCTCATGTGCAGAAAAGCGGCCCAAAAACCCCAACGTTTTCGTTAATTATTCCTCACCAAGTGGTCGATATTGAAGTAAGAACGTTAATTAAAATTAAACCTTTGTGATTGCCACGTCTGCATGTAGTCTATGGCTCATAATTTTTGCCTCAATGAAAAAGAACTTTCAAAACACCCACCTAAAAGCGAGATTTGCGACGATTGTCACGAACAAAATTTCTTTCAAATGGCGTTCATGTGCAAAACTGGCCATCGTTAAAGTAACATGTTTGTCAGGCGAACATGCGTGTTGCTCGAAGCATGGCTGACAAGCCTCACGTATTAATGGCCGGAGCGGTTTTGCTTTACGTGGAAGTTGTCCGCCGGTTTTTTTGATGGCGCGAATTGAGAGAGGTGATGGCTCCTCGCTGATTGATTCAGAAATCTGTGATTGATGACTCAGGACACCGTCGGTGAGACGGTATAGGAATAAGATGAGTGGAGCGGGCTAGGTCAGGGTCTCGGCTCGCCCCTAGAGTCGGGGGTCTGGACCGGGAGGGGGTCGATGGGGTTGATGGGAAGGGGTGAAGGGGGGGGGTAGGGAGTGGACTAGGCGTAGTGCCGAGCCTCACTGTAATTGCTAATATCATCATATGTCTTCATCACGCTGGCCTCAACGCAGCGTACACCTACCCCTCTTACTCTCCTGCCCCCCCCCCCCCCCCCTCTCTCCACGCCACCTCCGTCTTCTCGCATTCCACTCCCTCTCACCTGACGGGAAATGGGAGATTTTGCGTTTTTGTCTCCACAGCCCCCCCCCCCCCCACCCATGCCCTCACCCCTCCCCCCCAATCTCGAGCGCTAACAGGTGAAGTGACTTTTTATAGGGGCAACCATCTCATCTGCCGGCCACTCCCCATCCCCTTCCCCCTCCCCCTGCCCTAGTTTGTCCACCCTCACCTATCTGTCTCCTGCCCCCAACCCCTCCCCCCAGCCCCAACCAGCTATTCCCCGGTGGCGAAGCCGCACCCGGGTCACACCCTCTTTTATCCCTGACACCGGCATTACCCAGCCGCACCCCTCCCCCCCCCCCCACCACCCTGACCCCGACACCCTCGGCTAAAGGCCGCCTCCATGGGCCACCCGTTGTGAGACATTGGCCACAGATTGTTTGCGACGCTAAATGAAAGTGACCACGCCATACTCCGGTCACGTGATAACTCTTGTTGCTTAGGGACGCCAAGGTGGTGGTCGGTCTGTGTTTGGGGTGGTTGCGGATAAAGGGAGGAGGTGAGGGGGGATCGAAGGGGGTGGGGGTGATCGAAGGGTGGGTATGTATATATAATATGTATATATATATATATATACATATTATATATACATACCCATATATATATATATATATACGGGTGGGTGGTGCAGGGCACTTCCCTAGGGGCAATAAGCCATCCCCGAGAGGCCGTTTTTCTCCATCATTCCCTGGCGAAGGCTTCTGCAGGGCAATCCCATACAGGGAGAGTAATGGCTCTATGGACATTGCCACGGGGCTCCTCTACCGCTTTATGCCGGCAACAAGTCTCCGAGTTCCTGAATCCTTCAGAGACAACCCTGTTAGCGGTTAACATGTTCTCAGGGAAATAGCGGCTTGAGTGTGTGTCGGTACCTCGTCCATCGTTAAAGACACCTCCGCCAAGCATGTAATGACGGTGTCATCATGGCCACATTGGTGGACTGGGTGTAACATTTACTGGAAATGACATGCTTCTCTCCTATCCGTTTTCACGAATATTTGTTTGAAACTGACTGCATCGACCGTGACAAATGTTCTACATCGTCCAACAGTTAAGTTATGAGGCTGCTATTGTGACAACAATATAACAACCATTGCTCTAATTACATCTTGGTAACGTCGTGTAATAATCTGTAATTCTGGTAGCAGGCAAGATTCAGATACGGTCAACACTGGTAGCTGGCAAGATTCAGATACGGTCAACACTGGTAGCTGGCAAGATTCAGATACGGTCAACACTGGTAGCTGGCAAGATTCAGATACGGTCAACACTGGTAGCTGGCAAGATTCAGATACGGTCAACACTGGTAGCTGGCAAGATTCAGATACGGTCAACACTGGTAGCTGGCAAGATTCCGATACGGTCAACACTGGTAGCTGGCAAGATTCAGATACGGTTAAGGCTGCAAAAATGCTAAAATACCTTAAAAATGAAACTCATAGAACTAAAAATTAAAGTAAATATACTTGAGGGGAAGTTATATCGAAAAGACATCAAAGATGCCTACGCAATGACATATTTCTCATGGTTTTTTTGCGCGAATTGACCCAATCACCTAACATACCTTCCGCCATCTTTAGTTGACCCTATGTGCAGTTACGGGCGGCCGTTGGCGTCCAGTGAGCCCTGCCCTTCCTCTGCGGTCGGCACCCGTATCTTGGCGTTCGGCTGCATCGAGTAATGGTACATGCCACAGAAGCCATCGCACCCTACATAATGGGCTGTCTCTACGCGACCCTATTCACCAGATGGCGACACTGTTTTCACCACAACACACATAGGGGGAGTTCGGATAAGCGACCGAGTAATCCGCGCAGATATTTGGAGCATGCGCACTAATAATTTCCGCTTGTGTGCGGATAAATATAAACCGAACGCAAAATCCGCGATCCGCGTGAATGTTGCACTTGCTAAAATGCACAAATCATGAAGATCATTTAAGAGTTATATAAAATAAATCAACGGATACGGGTTGTGTTAATTATTTTATTCTCGTTGTTAAAATAGTCTTTGCAAATTTTTGGCAGGTAGAAATACTGCGCTATATATATTTAGCGTATTGTGGGACCTGGATGCCATGTTGGAAATCTTCGTGATCCTCATCTGGGTGGGGAGTAAAGTCTGGGAGTAAAATGTACACGTGACCGCGCTTTCGGACCACAATCTCCTCGTCCGGTTATGCACTCCGCGGAGTCAAGACTACTCCGCTAGCCTACCCGAACTTACCCATACTGTACTCACCCATATCTAGTGAGCCTTTTCGCAGTCAGCTGATGAATTGTGCTTCCGTCTAGTGGGTCATTTGGTAACTACATTGTAACCGTGCGACGAGAAGATACCGTCGGGTATAGACAGCGTAATGCGAGGGGTCACAACCTAAAGGGCGCATCATTTCATATCACGGGGTGGGGGCCTAGAAAATAAATTACCATGCATTTTTTTATATTTCACAAATTTATAGACATTTAGTTTTTTGGCATCTTTGTCATCAAATCATTTATAGCCTGGTAATTCCACTCGAAATACATTTATACAGTGTCAAACATTTTTTTGTTTGTAGCATCTGAAAAGCAAACATTTTTTTCCCCAAAATAAGCACAAAAAACTATTTTTTTTCGCCTATTTTCTAGGCCCCCCCACCTGATATGAAATGGTGCGCCTCTAATCTCTACGTTTATACAGGATAAGGACCCCATGTATGTTTGTTCACAGAGCGTAAGGAATGACCACCGGGGAAGTGGATTTGCCTCCATGTGGGGGCACTGTATAGCTCTCTCCGATACAAACTTACCCCAGTTCGCCATTCACATGTTGATATCGAACCTTAGAACACAACGGTCAGGTCACGATATCACGTGACCATTTATCATTTTCAAATCTAAGATGTTTAAGTGACTGGTTTTTGATATATTTATAATTATGTGGATACTTTTAGCAAGTTGCATTTGTTTTCATGGTTGTTATTTGCTTTTAATGAAAAGTGTCATAATGAAGCCACAGGTTGATCAGCATGAGACCACTTTAAACAGTCCTAAACAGTACTCCGCACAGAGTAGGGGGTTACACCCTGGGCCATGGCTCCGCTCGTCCCTTCCTTCTGCCATTGACGCGATATGACCAGAATTGGTTAAAGCGTCGTGAACATAAAACCTACCAACCACTTCAAACATGTTCTTTGAGCTGGCTAGCAAGCACCAGTTCAAATGGCAGTCGTATGATAAGGGCAATGCCCCAAGTTGTCCATATGTAGCCCTGGAGGATGTTCCTAAGATGAAGCGGTTTGACTACATATTCGGAAAAGTTTAAAGTCAACATCAACATGCGAGCAAAGTATAGGAAAACCGGATTTTTTCTCCTTTATTTTCAACCCCGCGGGGTATTTTTTTCTGTTTATTTACAAGAAACGCACACCTTTAATTGTTATTTGCCATTAATGAAAAAAATGCACTATGAGAACCCTCACCTCCAGAATGCCAGCCGGCGGCGTCTTTTGTGAGACGGTTCTTTGGTTCTATGGCCTTGATTATTCAACACATCCGACAAGATGCAACAGGTACGCACTGGTAAAGGTACATGGCAGCCGGTCATTCACCCATTGAGCCAGATCGAGGCTAGCCCCTGGACCACGCCTTTGATGGCCAGAGCACATGGACAGATACGTGTTTACGAGTGTCTATGTGCTGAATGTCATGAAATAAAGCCAGGCTGCTTATGATCAGAGCTGCATAGAATTGTTATGTGAGGGCCATGGTCTCTGGCAGAATGGTGCGAGGGAAGACTACATAATGGTGTTATAATGAGAAAACACCGATCTGTCTGGAGGGAGACGGGGTCGGGGGCGGGTGGGGGGGGGGGGGACTGGGCTCTGAAAAAAAAGGAAGAGAGAGGGAAGGCGCAATGGAATGAAGGTGGGGGGGGGGGGGCAGGGGGGATATGAGAGGGACAGCGTAGGGGAGGACGGAGAGGATGAAGAAGGTGAGAGGCATGATAGAGGGGAGGCCGGCGTTGACGATAGAAAGGACAGGACAGGACAGGAGAGAGGGGAAGGGGAGCAGGAGAGGGATAGGGAGGAGGAATGAGAACAGGGACAGCTTGGAGGAAGAGGAGGAGGAGGAGGAGGAGGAAGAACCCGGGCGTGAGAGCCAGTATGGAGGAGCGGAGAAAGACAAGACGGAAGATGATTATGTGTGTGTGTGTCGTGGGGTTGTGGGTGGGGGGGGGGGGGTGGGGGGGGGAGGCTAGACAAGGTATTTGCGACGGGAGAAAACGGTGGCCGTCGGTGTGGTGGTGGTGGTGGTGGTGGAGACGGCCATCCAGGCACGACCTATTTAGCCGTGGCCTGGCCGGGGACCAGGGAGACCACGTGACCGACAGCAGGCCTTGAAGGACCGCCGGTAGCCGACCCCGTGTCACCGTCAGTGGACGGCGGCCAGGGTCCGGGGACAAGGGATTCCGGGGTGAGGGCTCTGGGGGTGAGGCTCTGGGATAGAGGCCCCAGGGTGAGGGCTCTGGGGTGAGTTGGGGGGGGAAGATAGAGGGCCCTGCTCGGGTCACCGTAGAGGCGCCTTGTCATGCCTTCATGTTCGACTTTTATTTACGTGATTTTTGCTTTGTTCGTTAAGATAATTGTTCACTTCGAGGCTCGAGAAATAAATAACAACGGAGGAAGGGGCTGAGTATGTGTGGGTGGGGGGTGGGGGTGTTGGGGTGTAGACGTGGAGTTAGGAGGGTAATGCTGAAGGAGGAGGGTGGTGAGCAATGATAGGACAAGATATTGATATAAGTTGATATAGATATGTGAAATAATTGTCACTGCGAATGGAAGTGCATCAGAGCAATATAATAAAATGAGGCAGCTAAGGAGACAGAGAGGGTGACAAAGAGTATGAGAGAGAATGCCAGAGGCCAAGAGAGGGTGACAAAGATTCAGAGAGAAAATGCCAGAGAGCAAGAGAGGGTGACAAAACATCAGAGGGAAAATGCCAGAGAGCAAGACAGGGTGACAAAGAATCAGAGAGAGACTGCCAGAGATAAAGAGTTTGAGACAGAAAGAGAGCGAGGACGTCAGAGAAAGAGAGATATGAAAGGGAGAAAGAGCGAGAGAGGGAGGGCAGCAGAGAGAGAGGAGACAGATAGTCAGAGTGAGACAGGCAGAGAGAGACAGGGAGCGGGACAGAGAAGCAGAGAGACACAGAGCTAGAAGAGGAGCGACAGTGGGGCTGAGACTGGGGAGACGGCCGGCCACAGTGACCGCGGGTTATAACGGCTCTCCAGAGGACCGCCCCACGGCTTGACATGTCCGTGTCACTCTGGCCGCAACCAAACACTGACGAGTCCAGATTCAATTTAGTACCCGGAAAATGGTCATTCCTGACCTCCGCAAACCAGGTCAAGTCTTCTGGGGGTCCGGAAGGGCCTTTAAGCAAGAAGGAGCATCGGAAATTCAGGTTGGTCCTTTGAAGTAGAAGGGGGGCGGGGGATGGGTATTTTAGGTTTGTTTGGGGGCTTTATGGTGGAAGCCGCTCGCACACATGGTTAGCAACGGTTGGACGAGTTTTTTCAGCATTTAGATTGCGAATCCCTGGAAAGAGAGAATAGCCATAGAATAACCACGTTTTGCTCTCAGCACGACCGTGATATATTGGTGTCTGCAAGGGTTAATAGAAACTCCTCTTATCAACGGAAAACCGAAGGATCACTGCCTGCAATCAATTGCGTAATGTTTTTGTTCTGCGAGCCTATCATTAATCGGCGTTTTATTTGCTGCGGATGGCAATTTCCCTGGGCCCGAATAAAGATACTAAACATTAGAACAAAATGTAAACACTCAGATGGATCGTCAGGAAATAATACTAAATTCATAATTTGCTGTAAGGGATACCTTTAATAATCAGAACACCGTCCAGTTGGTCTCGCAAGCAAACATTGTTTAAACAGCCTATGTGAAGATGTTTTCACGCAACATAAAGGTAAATGCGAAAACCGAGGTCTTCAGTGGGATCGTCTAATAACTGCACTGTACAAAGCGCCAAACTAAATAAAAACAAATCGCGAATGCAAATTCGGAGTAAACAACGGCAAGGCATTTTTGCGCTGGACCATTGAACCCACTGCATCACTGGTCAAAGCTGTTCTCGTCTTTACTATACTGCGATAAGGCATCTGGCATCTAGTGTTTTATGCCCCTCCACACCCTCTGTGATAAGACGTCGATAGAATTCAAGAGAGCTTCACCCACACCCATGCACTCCGACCCCCCATTCGTCCTTTATTGAGCCCACACCCAGTTAAGCCCCCATCCCCTCCCCCCGCAGCTACCCCACCGGCAAATGTCTTGATGTCCCTGGATCCGTTGTCAGAGGCTCGGTGTGCCGTGCGTGACCGCCCCCCCCCTAAGCCCACGGTGTTACAGCCCAAACACCTCCAGACCACAGCACAACACAACACGTCTCACCGATAGGGACTTGATGTATGGAAAGCCGACGCCATAACAAAGGAAACTGGTCGGTGGCTGGGCCCATTAAAATTCAAGCTATCTCCCGATTAGCTCCGGGAGATCCCTAGTCGCTGAAGCCATCGCTCGGTGCACTCTCTCCCCTCATAGCGCCATCCTATAGGTCGAGTGATTCATTGGAGGGTCACGTTATGACGTCGTTAAAGTTTCACTGCCGGTCACAGCAACCCGACACGCAAGGTACAGAGGTCAGCCCGGGCAGTGAACCCCGTCAGGCACAATGGCTGGTACTCCACTTGAGGATATGGTCTGGACATGCAGGGGATGTAAATAGGCATGGATGAGTAATTATAATTAAATCCAATTTTCTAAATTACGAAAGACAAAAACTCCAGATGGATAATCTGGATTAGCCGCAGAGATAATCCTCCCCCAGCGGACCCACAGCTTAACACAACCTGAGTGTGCTCCACCTCTTCCCGACCCTCTGTCTCTGCCAAGGGTTATGTTAGATTACTGACGAACTGCCCGGTTTAGTGTGTGTTAAACCTGACCCTAGTGTTTCGATCGATCAGCCCAGGATGGCTTTAGTTTCACCTTTACTATGGTTTCACTTTTACTAGTTTCACCTTTACTATGGGTTCACTTTTACTAGTTTCACCTTTACTATGGGTTCACTTTTACTAATTTCACCTTTACTATGGATTCACTTTTGCTACGTGTAATATAGGAAAACGTTTGTAAAAGAAACGCGCTTCTTAAGTCTTCTGGTTTTGTCACCGCCATTCTTGTTGTATACGTTCTAAATGCACTTCATTAAAATTAACGTCTATTGCCTTGACTATTCAATCTTAAGACATCGCCCTGGGTAAGCCGTTTTCTATGAATCTGACTTACAGAAGCCCAGGAACACCTGCCTCGTGATGCAGGTTTCTAAATCAATGATAAATGTGTTCATTATGTTTTGTAGGTGTTGGTGGTCCTCGGTAGAAAGAGTATTGAAGGGATGCGCGTGGGGTGGGTGTGTGGGGGGGGGGGGGCTGGATGGGCGGGGAGGGGAGGGGCGGAGGATATGGTTCAACGACAACAACGCGACGAGAGGAAATAGTATGCTACAAGAGTGTTTTTTTGGCGGTTTATCGAGGGAAATCATATTTATATATCGGCAGCCTAAAGTATAGCTGCAAGCCTGGTACATTCAATAGTACTTTTTTTAGTATATATTGATACAGCCTTGACCACAATAATCGATTTAATACCGATTTGGTGGTTCTTCCCATCGGCTATGTTCCTGATATATAGACACATATCCTACCACGCCAGATAATTATAGTACTCTTTCTCGGACGATGGTTTCGGTGGGTCCAGCTTCCATGTTAGAACCTACGAAATATATTATTGTAGTAAACGTTAGGCGTGAGTAATACGCGAGTTATGCTGAAACAATGGTTCGCCGTTACATGGCAGAGCGACCTTTCATTGTTTGGGGGCAGGGCTCCATTGGCCGGGTACACCTGTTATGTTAGGCAGCCAAATGGCTGTGGCCAAATAGGACATCAGGTCTGTGACGATAACATCGGTGCGCCTTAATGTTACAAGTCGTGATTTGTAATCTACCCAGATAGCCCAACGACGGTGGACCATCGTCGGGCCAACGTCGGCCACTACATTGGCCCACCGTCGGCAAACATCACTGGGCCAGCGTGGTTTTGTCCAGCGGACCAATGTTGGTACACCGTCGGCATCTATTAGACCAGCGGCAGACCATCATTGGGCCAACGTTGGCAAATAATAAATGAATACACATTTCAGACTAAACATAACGTTTATTGAAGACAATGCACCGGATGAGTCACATTCTTGAAAACACCCTGCAAGCATGCACCCAGAGGGCGCATCTTCTGACGCATGGATGTTTTTCGTCGTATGGGGGGGGGGGGGGAGGGGGAGAAGAACAACCACTCACTCTCACTAAAAGATACACTGGATCAGTCACATTCTTCCAACTGTTGGGCTATATTGTCCAGTTTTGTAAACAGAATATACAATTTGTAGCTCAAACTTCATTTAAAATAATAATTCCAGAAATACCAATCACATCAACAGACTTAATTAGTAGGCAGTGCCCTCAACCCCTCTTTTTGTGGGCGTTTGGGGGGGGGGGGCATGGGCCGCTGGGCCATCATTGGCAAACCACCCGCAACCGTGCCAACTATAGCCGGCGTTGGGCCAACGTTGTTGTGCTAGCTGGGTAACTGGTAATTTGCATAGACTTGGGTGGTATCAGTGTGATAACTGCATAGGGCTTTGCCTGGCAACCGTTCTCCGGCCAGATGGGTTTAACTGTCCGCATATACAGATATAGTCCTCTGCTTGTGTACCTGAGCCTTTCAGCAGCGGTGCACCACTCCCATGAGGTTGGTTGGTTATTCAGGACCACTTTTAGTCATATCGCGTCAATGGGAGAATGAAGGGAGAGTGGAGCCATGTCCCCTGGGGTAACCCCCTACTCTTTACGAAGAAAGACATGGAATCTTTATCCTGCGACCACACAGACATGGCCACAGCGGGGCTCGAACCATCGATCCACGTACCGTTAGGCTCTCAGGTGGCCAGAGCACTCTATGCGAGCGCTCCAGCCGACTGAGCTATCGCGTCGACCCCCCGCTCTCATGGGGATGCCCCAGACTGCGCATTCTTACAGCGGGGCGTTATGATCTAGTGTTTGATCCCCTCGCTGGCTGCTTCCGTTGCTGAGGAGGGGAGGGGGAAAGGAGGTTGGAGACAGGGGTTGGGGAGAGAGGGGGGGGGGGCGGTCACAGTTGAAGTGTTGGTAGTCAAGGGATAATATATTCCTCGGCAATGTGGAATGTAGAATGTGGAAATTAACTCGTCATGAATTGATTGGGAGGGACTAGGGTAGCTATCGCCCCCCCCCCCAACCCCACCCCACAACCAACCACCCAATCCCTCCCTCAGTCATCTGCAGACGTTCGCCGCCAGTTGCCGCCTATTGACGAGTGCAAACTGTATCCGGGTAGTTATCGGTTACTAAGTGGTCTGGGTGCGTTGCGGAGGGGGGAGCCAGAGAGATGATATTGAACTGTCAATCCCATATGTAATGGCATCTGTCGCCAGGTGTCGTCTACCTACCTGCACCAACCGTGTTTCTGGATCATGGCTCGGAAGGTAATTTGCGACATTGCTTTTGAAATGTCTTCCTGTTACCGCACGTGTTTCATGACGTCGGAACGGTTCTAGAGGAAGTAAATAATATTCCCTCATTACCCCCACTCTCTCTTTCTCTCTCTTCATCTCTCTCCCCTCACTACCCCCCCCCCCTCTCTCTCTCTCTCTCTCTTTTTCACTCTCTTTCACTATATATATATATCGGGCAGTGCATCCAGGTAAGCGTCTCGTTCACACAATGAATATGGCATATTCCATTGATGGCAAACAAGCTCGTGTTCCCAAACATCCATTATCTGCCTCGCCATATCGCATTTAAAAAAAAAAAATTCTAACATATTAGTCTGCGTTGATGAAAGTTTGTTGAGGACACCACTAATTTTGTGTTTACTCTGTATTTCTTTTTTATTCCCTGACGTCGGAGGTGATTTGTCAACTTGATGCTTCGTGTTTAAGTTCAATTCGGGCAGTCGGTGATAGATACTCTGAGACATGTCGCTACAAGCGCTTTTGACATTGTAAAATGTTTAAGCACGAAATATGTGTTATATTGACATTTTCGGATGGTTAATTTTCTTTAATAATACAGAAACATGAAGTACCACACTTCAATATTGCGATAAGGAGAATGCGCAGTTTTGCGACGAAATATTTTGAAGGAACAATTTAATTGCAATTCCAATTATCGGAAGCTGGTATAGTGGTTAGCGATCAGGTCTTGGGTTTGGACTCCGGGCGGCCTGGGCACAGAATCTGGGCCATGTTGTCGTCAATTCACCATTCGTCGTCTCTGGGAATTCCTTGGCACAGTTTAGCCCTTGTGTTCACAAAAGTGGCCTAAAACACTTTTTACATTTCATGGTCGATATACTACGGTTAAGAATGTTTAGACGAGTATTCACATTGCCATTGCTGCCATCATGCCTCGACCTCTGATAACTGGGGTGAGGTAGGTGAGTTGGGGCTGAGGGACGGGGGGCTGGGGGGGGGGGAGGGGTGAAACGCTTACTGTGATGTAGGAGATTCTGTGTCCTGACGCTTCATTACGCCTCGTGGAACCTCGGCACAGTGTTCTCGCGCCGATTGTGGGGCGGGGGGGGGGGGGGCTGGACTCATTTGTCATGCGGCGGGGTATATAGTGCATATACATCAGACACGTGGCGTCTGTCATTGACGAATGCAGTCAGGGTCATTTGCGCATTGATGCTGGAGGACGCGATATCAAAGACCCCCTGTACATTACACATGTATACCTGCTGTTTGTAGGTCACGTGCCTCTGTCATTGTACCTCTGTAAACCACCGGGCAATAATGGGGGGAAATGGCAGCTAAAATGGGGGAATTAAATGGCGGTATGTCCCGCCTAGACCACGTATTGTGAAGGTATGTGCTGCAGAACGTCGCTTGGTACTCGACCCTGCATTGTTTGAACCGTCGCGTTGCCATTGTGACAACATCCTAGCAAACTAGGGGGAATTAGGTCTGGTGATGGTGACAAGGATGTGGGGTCATTATGCCGTGTCTATCGTTGTCTTTGCTTCACCTGCATCAGGCGTTCACAGCCATAATGCAAAATGAGCAATTTATCTTAATTATGTTACTCTATATATTTAGGCAGTCTTGGTGTGGCCGATGGGAGTATATATATATAGTGTATGGATTGTCACACAGATTTTATGTATGTGGGCGGGTCTGATAAATCACGCCATGAATTGTCAGGCTAATCACGACGTGTCAATGTGTCACGTAGGTAACTAAGGATAATTATGATGCTGATATTCATCAATAATATACGAGATAATATGTCATTGCTTATGTCGCTGTACATACCAAATACCATGGTGATAGTTATGTCGATGTACATACCAAATACCATGGTGATAGTTATGTCGATGTACATACCAAATAACGTCTTGACATTTATGTCGATGTACATACCAAATACCATGGTGATAGTTATGTCGATGTACATACCAAATAACGTCTTGACATTTATGTCGATGTACATACCAAATAACACATGTTGATATTTATGTCGTTGTAGATATATAATAACACGTTGATGTTTATGTTGAAGAAATATCATGTTGTGCACACGAGAGTTAGCAGCCGAAATATATAAGGCTGGAAACTGTAAGGTTCCACTGTTAGCTAACGTGTACTATTTTTTGTATATTTTCAGGTAGGTTTCTATGATGACAACGAGCGTGACTGGAGCTTGATGTGCGGAAGCCAATGTTTTTAAGTACACAAACATTTTCTCGCAAATACTACTTATTTATTGCCATGCATTTTGTTAATCATTGAAGTTAATCATGTATCCATATGGCAATTATCTTAATGTGTTTGTCCATACGTCGCTGCAACAGACAGTTATCTACAAAGCGACAACAGGTCGGATCTATATAGTCTTTATATACATGTCCAGGGGCACAATGGTGACACCACCTCATCACAGATATATGTGTCACAACGATGTGACAGATATATGTGTCACAATGATGTGACAGGCAGATATATGTGTCACAATGATGTGGCAGGCAGATATATGTGTCTCAATGATGTGGCAGGCAGATATATGTGTCTCAATGATGTGACAGATAGATATATGTGTCACAATGATGTGGCAGGCAGATATATGTGTCTCAATGATGTGACAGATAGATATATGTGTCACAATGATGTGGCAGATAGATATATGTGTCACAATGATGTGGCAGGCAGATATATGTGTCTCAATGATGTGACAGATAGATATATGTGTCACAATGATGTGACAGATAGATATATGTGTCACAATGATGTGATAGATAGATATATGTGTCACAATGATGTGACAGACAGATATATGTGTCACAACGATGTGACAGATATATGTGTCTCAATGATGTGACAGATAGATATATGTGTCACAATGATGTGGCAGGCAGATATATGTGTCACAATGATGTGGCAGGCAGATATATGTGTCACAATGATGTGACAGATAGATATATGTGTCACAATGATGTGACAGATAGATATATGTGTCACAATGATGTGACAGATAGATATATGTGTCACAATGATGTGGCAGATATATGTGTCACAATGATGTGACAGATAGATATATGTGTCTCAATGATGTGACAGATAGATATATGTGTCACGATGATGTGACAGGCAGATATATGTGTCACAGTGATGTGACAGATAGATATATGTGTCACAACGATGTGACAGATATATGTGTCACAACGATATGACAGATATATGTGTCTCAACGATGTGACAGATAGATATATGTGTCACAATGATGTGGCAGGCAGATATATGTGTCACAATGATGTGACAGGCAGATATATGTGTCACAGTGATGTGACAGATAGATATATGTGTCAATCTTGTGACACACAGATATATTTGTCATAATGATGTGACAGATATATGTGTCCCAACGATGTGACACAGATATATGTGTCTCAATGATGTGACTTAGATATATGTGGCACCATGATGTGTCTGATACCGGTGACATTTAATGAATAAGTTTCATACAGGGTCCTCTCAACTTGATCCCTATTGTCTACCCCCTAGAATCTGGTCCGTAGAGCCAGATGTTGACACGAGAGTTCGTGTCATAGACGTGTAGCGCGGAGGGTGTAAACCCGGGGGGGGGGGGGGTAGGGGGGGCTATCTCAAGGTAATTAGGTAATTGACTGCTGTAGACGTGCCGCTGGAATTGGTGTCTTTTTCGTGCGTTTTAATACGCCAAAAGGTCCTACATTATGCAGTTTTGGTACCTGCATGGGTTTATTTTAGGGAGCAGTTGGGAAAAAGTCCCGATCTTGTATTTACTACAGACCGTACATAAATCTAATGGCCCAAGAATGCCTTTACCATTTTTCGTTTATGGACACAATGAACAGTCTTTAACATTTTGAACAGCCTGACCTCATAACTGACGCAAGGTCAAAGGTGACAAGCGCCAAGCCACTTTCTTGTGAAGTATGCAATCCTAAAGATTTTCGTCATAGTATATTTTACCAAAGTCTTGCAACTTTCTCAGCTGGTACGTGAATGGGCCCTAATTGTACACAGTTCCTGGTACATGGATGGCTAAGATTTTAGGGATCACCGAGGCACCTGCTTATAAATGTTTGTATCTAGTTACACCTCCGGAATGTAATGTTCCAAAGGGGTTTATATTAAATACCCTTCCCTACATACAAACAACGGGTCGTTTGGGGAAGGAGGGTTGGCTCATCAGTTCTGGGTATGGCCGTATATGCTTCTGCTAGTGATAGCACGTACGTTTATATATTATACAATCAGGTTTAGTATCTATGGACTTTTGTCTGTTAACGGGGGTTAATTGCTGTGGGTGAAAGTAGTGAGGATAAGCAAATTTGATCTATTAACAGATTTTACTGATTAAACAGATTTTATCTATTATTAGAGGTTAACCACATTTTATTTATTATTAGAGGTTAACCACATTTTATTTATTATTAAAGGTATAACATATTTTACTTATTAAACAGATTTGATTTATTAAAGTGGAGAAATGATGATGCTCCATTTAATTCGCGTCCAAATTTGGGGTTGGGGTCAATGACCTGCGCCAATACCCATATGTCCTCAGTTATACCATAGCTACAACGTAAACACACGCAACGTTATATTTTACAAAAAATAATTTGCAGAAGGTCCGACCGACCACCATTCTCCATTCCATATTGACGGATACGGACACTGCATTAGCGAATTAGTCCGGTTAACAAACTGAGTGGAATTCACAGGCCATTAACCCAACACGGTATCATATTCTACCAGTGTGTATGCCCTATGTATAATTCAATGTATCATTCCGTGCATACAAATTGGAAGGGTTTGATAACGGCCCCTGATTCATAAAGTCCCAAAATAACCATAAATTTGCTCATGAAATATGTATTTCACGTAGTCCATAAAATCGGATTTCTGCTCTGTGCCACTTGTGCATGTATTGGCTTACAGGCTTGTTCCGTTCCATATTAAGGTATGTATATATATATATATATATATATATATATATATATATATATATATATAACATGGAACAGAGCACGCACGGACGCCAGGGCTTCCGCTACATTTCTATAACGACAGAGAGTGACAGATACATATGATGCTGAGATGTATATGGCATGAGAGGTCTGGAAGAGGTAAATGGCGACACGCGACACAGGCATATTTGAAAAATCGACATTTGACATTGATTGACTCCGTCAAATTGCGACATTTAGGATCTAAAAAAAAAGCGACATCGACACAAAATAGTGACATTTTAGAAAGAAACAAAGCGACACTGAACATCGTGAAAACTCGACATACGACACTGAGAATTTTGACACTGGACATTAGACACTGGACAGCCCCTTCCAGATCCTTAGCATGCTACTATTCTCCATGACAAGCCAACCGAGGATCAAGGTCTCCGATGTGCCTTCAGATTACAGGTTCCTATTCATGCATCACACACCTTCATACACATTGGCGAGGAGGATCAGGCCAATAGGGAAGCAGCAGCGACAGCAAGGGCTGTGTGTTGAAAAGACTACCTGTGTCGGCTGTGCCTGAGGGAGACGCGGGGGTAATTAGGGTGTTTGATGAAAGTCCTAAGCGAGGCGCGAAGGATTAATGGCTGTTGTCACAAGTCGTCGTGTAGGGGGCGCGGTGGTGTGGCTGCAGGCTGGTGCCGCCGCTGCGGCCACCACGTCCGTCCGTACCAGGAAACCAGGAAATGGAATGACTGCAGGCGCTGTGGGTCTATATTGCTATCTGATGCGTTGAGTAGGAGGTTGTGGCTAGGGGTGGGGGGGCAGGAGGCGGGGGATACTCCCTATGAAAGCGTGAGCAAGCGTCGTATATATAATATTGTCGCTGAACGCGGCTAAAAGGGTGTGTGTTTTGCGGGAATATTAAATTATTGAAAAAAAAAAAAAAATTTCCGCGGGTTGTCAAGCCCATGGTTCGGATGCATGCACGCGATGGCCTACCGAAGCGACTGCTGTGCGTGTTGTATGTTGTGGTGTATGCGGTGGATAAACTGCCTGATATGGGTGCGTTAGGCTTAAATCCCGCTCTCGGAGAGATTACCCATCGATTTGCGTCATATATTCACCGCGGCGCCACTGTGCCACAAAAGTACAGCGGCGGCGGCGGCGGCGGCGGCGGCGGCGGTGAACGGCAGAGACCTGGTGCAGGCCCCTGGCGGTATATGATCGCGGCGGAGAGTGACATAATGGATGGCAGCAGAGGCAGGCGGGGTGGCCAAGGCGCGAGTGGGAGGGAGTGGCGAGGTGTGTGGAGTGTGGGGGTGGGGGAGGGAGGGGTCGGTGTCGGGGTCGGGGATCGGAGCGGTAGCAAGAGGGAGGGATGGGAAGGAATGGGTGAAAGGTGAAATAGGAGATATCCGGATAGAGGTAGAATGCCGGGGGGGGTGGGGGGCGCTGAGGGGAGACGCAAATATCTCTGACAGTTACTCGGGGCCGGAGGGTCAAGATATAGTAATGCAGACCGACGGCTGAAGGAAGGGGGGGGGGGGGTGGGGGAGGGAGTGTGTGGTGTGTGTGTGGGGGGGGGGGGGGTGGCTCGTGAGGGAGCTGCAGGGAAGGATCTTTCCATCCTTCTCGTGGATTGGGAGGATAGAATGGGAAGGGAGTGTAGGGGATGGGTGGGGGGAGGGTGGATGGAGCGTACGGGGTGCCGGGAGGGTGCATGGAGTGTAGGGGATGTGGGAGGGTGCATGGAGTGTGAGGGGTGGGAGGGGGAGGGTGCATGGATAGGTGGACGCTGAGTTGACACCGGGGGGGGGGGGGTCGACGGAGGATTGCTCCGTGGTCAGTGTCACATAGAAGGGTCGCTTGCCGCCTGCCATTGCCCCGTCGTCGCCCCTCATTGGCTAACCGTGCAGGTGGAATGATGGCGTAGCTAGCAGCTCATTTCCCCGATAGGTGACTTCGCCCATTGGCCAGACGACAGCCAGCTGACCGCGGGAATTCTCCGCGCGGATATCGCCATAAAGCGAGTCGCTTGACACGACATAAACAGAAGATAACATACACGCTCCCTTCGGGTTCGCGGACCGCTTTGGAAAAGGACGAAGTGGCCATGAACCGGATAACGAAATGGTCCGTAATCCGAGATTCGCTGACGACCTTGACCCCACATAAGCCGGTGCACCGGACATCCAGGTGAGAGTAGAGTGACTATTGATCGACGACCTTGCATCCGTTTGTATTTTTCTTCTGTCATTTCAAGTGAGAATGAGAATGCTATAATAATACCACACATACTGATTATCGTCACAACATATTGCTTCCAGCATATAATAAAGCGGCCATTAAAACGATGTCACATGTGAACCGGCGGGACCTAATGAGTCTTCAGGTTGCCCATAGGATTGGCTTCAAACCACAGTTGTCATGTTACTGCAAGAAACAGCTGTAGACACCGGCTGAGCTAAGCGAGCCGGGTGTAGTAGATAAGTCACGGAAATGCGTCGGATTGCAGCTTCAAAACAAATAATACAGGGAAATAAAATGAGGTTTAAACCATTTGAAATGTATCGGTATATCTGTCTATTTGCATAACAGATACAGAGACACACATATATATGTTTATATGTAGTCACTACATCATATACACTGCTGTATTTTGCCCAACCAATGTCCAATTCACACCACCTGACCGCGGGAGACCACGTAGTTATCTAATAACCCTGCATGTATGACTCCGCGGCACGTCCGTCAATAAAGGCGCCACCAGCTAGGGGATCCCGCCTTTCCTCGCACCGACACCCTTCCTCGCACCGACACCCTTCCTCGCACCGACACCCTCCCTCTCACCGACACCCTCCCTCTCACCGACACCCTCCCTCTCACCGACACCCCCCTCTCACCGACACCCTCCCTCTCACCGACACCCTCCCTCTCACCGACACCCTCCCTCTCCCCGACACCCTCCCTCTCACTGATACCCTCCCTCTCACCGACACCCTCCCTCTCACCGACATCCTCCCTCGCACCGACACCCTTCCTCGCACCGACACCCTCCCTCTCACCGACACCCTCCCTCTCACCGACACCCTCCCTCTCACCGACACCCTCCCTCTCACCGACACCCCCCTCTCACCGACACCCTCCCTCTCACCGACACCCTCCCTCTCACCGACAACCCCCTCTCACCGACTCCCCCCTCTCACCGACACCCTCCCTCTCGCCGACACCCTCCCTCTCACCGACAACCCGCTCTCACCGACACCCTCCCTCTCACCGACAACCCCCTCTCACCGACTCCCCCCTCTCACCGACACCCTCCCTCTCACCGACACCCCCCTCTCACCGACACCCTCCCTCTCACCGACACCCTCCCTCTCACCGACAACCCCCTCTCACCGACTCCCCCCTCTCACCGACACCCTCCCTCTCGCCGACACCCTCCCTCTCACCGACAACCCGCTCTCACCGACACCCTCCCTCTCGCCGACATCCCCCTCTCACCGACTCCCCCCTCTCACCGACACCCTCCCTCTCGCCGACACCCTCCCTCTCACCGACAACCCGCTCTCACCGACACCCTCCCTCTCACCGACAACCCCCTCTCACCGACTCCCCCCTCTCACCGACACCCTCCCTCTCGCCGACACCCTCCCTCTCGCCGACACCCTCCCTCTCACGGACACCCTCCCTCTCACCGACACCCTCCCTCTCACCGACAAGGCCCTCTCACCGACACCCTCCCTATCACCGACACCCTCCCCCTCGCCGACACCCTCCCTCTCGCCGACACCCTCCCTCTCGCCGACACCCTCCCTCTCACCGATACCCTCCCTCTCACCGACACCCTCCCTCTCACCGACACCCTCCCTCGCACCGACACCCTTCCTCGCACCGACACCCTCCCTCTCACCGACACCCTCCCTCTCACCGACACCCTCCCTCTCACCGACACCCTCCCTCTCACCGACACCCCCCTCTCACCGACACCCTCCCTCTCACCGACACCCTCCCTCTCACCGACAACCCCCTCTCACCGACTCCCCCCTCTCACCGACACCCTCCCTCTCGCCGACACCCTCCCTCTCACCGACAACCCGCTCTCACCGACACCCTCCCTCTCACCGACAACCCCCTCTCACCGACTCCCCCCTGTCACCGACACCCTCCCTCTCACCGACACCCCCCTCTCACCGACACCCTCCCTCTCACCGACACCCTCCCTCTCACCGACAACCCCCTCTCACCGACTCCCCCCTCTCACCGACACCCTCCCTCTCGCCGACACCCTCCCTCTCACCGCCAACCCGCTCTCACCGACACCCTCCCTCTCACCGACAACCCCCTCTCACCGACTCCCCCCTCTCACCGACACCCTCCCTCTCGCCGACACCCTCCCTCTCACCGACAACCCGCTCTCACCGACACCCTCCCTCTCACCGACAACCCCCTCTCACCGACTCCCCCCTCTCACCGACACCCTCCCTCTCGCCGACACCCTCCCTCTCGCCGACACCCTCCCTCTCACCGACACCCTCCCTCTCACCGACACCCTCCCTCTTACCGACAAGGCCCTCTCACCGACACCCTCCCTATCACCGACACCCTCCCTCTCGCCGACACCCTCCCTCTCGCCGACACCCTCCCTCTCGCCGACACCCTCCCTCTCACCGACAACCCCCTCTCACCGACACCCTCCCTATCACCGATACCCTCCCTGTCACCGACACCCTCTCTCACCGACGCCCTCCCTCTCACCGTCACCCTCCCTATCACCGACACCCTCCCTCTCACCGACACCCTCTCTCTCACCGACACCCTCCCTGTCGCCGACACCCTCCCTCTCGCCGACACCCTCCCTCTCACCGACACCCTCCCTCTCACCGACACCCTCCCTCTTACCGACAAGGCCCTCTCACCGACACCCTCCCTATCACCGACACCCTCCCTCTCGCCGACACCCTCCCTCTCGCCGACACCCTCCCTCTCGCCGACACCCTCCCTCTCACCGACAACCCCCTCTCACCGACACCCTCCCTATCACCGATACCCTCCCTGTCACCGACACCCTCTCTCACCGACGCCCTCCCTCTCACCGTCACCCTCCCTATCACCGACACCCTCCCTCTCACCGACACCCTCTCTCTCACCGACACCCTCCCTGTCACCGACACCCTCCCTCTCACCGTCACCCTCCCTCTCACCGACACCCTCCCTCTCACCGACACCCTCCCTCTCACCGACACCCTCCCTATCACCAACACCCTCCCTATCACGGACACCCTCCCTATCATCGACACCCTCCCTCACCGACACCCTCCCTCTCGCCGACACCCTCCCTCTCGCCGACACCCTCCCTCTCACCCTCCCTCTCGCCGACACCCTCCCTCTCGCCGACACCCTCCCTATCACCGACACCCTCCCTATCATCGACACCCTGCCTCTCACCGAGACCCTCCCTCTCACCGACACCCTCTCTCTCACCGACACCCTCCCTGTCACCGACACCCTCCCTCTCACCGACACCCTCCCTCTCACCGACACCCCCCCCTCTCACCGACACCCTCTTTCTCACCGACAGCCTCCCTATCACCGACACCCTCCCTCTCACCGACACCCTCCCTCTCCCCGACACCCTCTCTCTCCCCGACACCCTCCCTCTCACCGACACCCTCCCTCTCCCCGACACCCTCCCTCTCACCGACACCCTCCCTCTCCCCGACACCCTCCCTCTCCCCGACACCCTCCCTCTCCCCAACACCCCCGTCTCACCGACACCCCCCCACCCCCTCCTCTCACCGACACCCCGCTATCACCGACACCCTTCCTCCCCTAGGCTTCCTTGTCCACGTTCACCTGATTGATTCTTATGATTTTATGGCAATAAGTAGAAGGCGCCTGGCTTGGGTGGCGGGGTGGGGGGCTACGGGCAGTGGTGGTGGCAGGGGGGGGGGGGAGGGGGCTACGGGCAGTGGTGGTGGTAGGGGGGGCGGGGTCATACGGGAAAGAATGGCATACCTGGTCACCTTTGGGGTAACGGTAAACCAACGTGCGTGGATAGGGGGTTGGGGGGCGGCGGGCGGGTAGCGGGTGGAGGGGCAGCAAGGGGACCTGAGGCCGAGGTGTGTTGGGGGGTGGGGGTGTCATCCCAGGTGGCGTGGCTGGACTAGCTGATGCTGTGTACAATAACATCAACAACGTTGGTTCATTAGGCGCCAGTGCGCAACGTATCAAGGGAGAAACACCAGCACTTTGACTGCGGTGATTTTATTCCTGATCAGCTTACCGGAAATATATAATGGCGCGAGTAGACATAAGGTCGGCCAGTCATACAATTTTCAACCGGATAGATTTGCATATAGCTCGGAAACCACATCTAAAATTGCCTTCCTGGTATTGTCGCATCACACAGGGTCGGATCCAGATATGCTGGAAAAAGGGGGGGGGGCGGTTTCGAGTAATGGCCTAGCTTTTTGGTTTTCATATGTTCAAATGTCGGCCCTAAAAGGGGGAGGGGAGGCAGGGGCCGGGTCGGCCTCCCCTTGGTTCCGCCCCTGTCGCATCCTGACATTTGAGCGCAACGTTAGAGCAAAAATAGATATGGTCCGCATATGGTATACTGATGGCTCCAGGGAGGGTGGAGGGGTGTGTGCTCGGGCACCCGTGTCTAGTGCAAATGGCAGCCAGTTAGTTCCTTTCTCGGCAGGTTTTGAGGTTCGATGCCCAGCCCGGTCCCGGTCCCGATCCTGGTATTTAAATTGACTCGTAGATTGATGGACATTGTACTCTGGTTGGTTGGTTATTCAGGACGCTTTAACCACTTTTGGCCATGTCGCTTCAATGGGAGAAGGGAGGGAGAGTGGAGCCATGTCTCCGGGGGTACCCCCCTACTCTTTACGAAGAAAGACATGGGATCTTTATCCTGCGACCACACAGACATGGCCACAGCAGGGCTCGAACCATCGATCCACGCGCCGTTAGGTTCTCAGGTGACCAGAGCACTGAGCTATCGGGTCGGCCCCCATTGTACTCTCATTGAAAGGGTTGAATGCCATCGTTTAGTGAAAAAACATTTAACGTTGTGTATGCACAAGGTGCCTTTCTATAGTTGAATATCGGCCGTATGCCTTGAATTTCCAGGCACATCCTTAGTGAATTCCAGTCATTTGCGAAGACAAAGAGCTCCATTATATCTCTGTTGTCGCCTTGGTGCTTCGGTGCATTTGCACTCTCGCTCGCCAGGGCGGCGCTGCGCAAATGGATAGGACAAATGCGCTGCGCATTTCCCCAAATTAGTGCCGGGGACCCAGCCTAAGCCTAATAACGCCTAGTATCAGGTGATGAAAAGAAAGAGCCCATTTCCAACCCAACCCAGATCACGATTAATGAAAATCCTTGATCACAGCGGTCGGCTAACATCTCATACCCAGTCCACGAAGAATTATTTTCCTCATTCCCAGTTCACGGTGAAATGAAAAGCCCTTTCCCGAGGAACAGAAATGCCTCTTGCCCCCCCCCCCTGTAGTGTACAGAATACATAACTTGGTACCCGATGTGTACCGTTTATAACTATCGGGTCTTGTTGCGTAGCAACCAAGCATGCCGAACTGGGAGCCTAATAGATTAATTCGTTTAAATGTGCATATTTGATAGACTACCACCCATGGCGTTTTGCAAGTCCGCCAAGAATAAATGCGGCTTTTAGACAAATGCAGATTTCATTCTCTTTAATGGCGTTATCGACGGGACCGAATTGTGGAATCGCAAATTAGGATCAAAGAGGGTTCTTCAACAAAAACTGGCCAAAAACGCACAAACTTACGACCACCGGTCTGATGCTCTACTTGGCTGATGGGATTTACACTAATGGGTAGCGCTTGAATTCGCCTGCATCTAAAATCCTTCGCCATCACGGGGCGGATCTAGGAATTTGCCAAGGGGGTGGTTGCTCTCTGAAAAGTTGCGACCAGGGGTGGGGGGGGGGGGTGCTCTCTGAAAAACTTGCGATGAGGGGGGTGGGTGCTCTCTAAAAAACTTGCGACGAGGGGGGTGGGTGCTCTCTGAAAACATGCGACCTGGGGGGGGGGGGGTGTGCTCTCGGAAAAGCCGACTTTAACAGTGTATGTTCAGGTTCTAAAGGGGGGGGGGTTGCGACCCCCGTAACCTCCCCCCCCCCTAGATCTGCCCCTGCATCACATTGCTGTAATACCACCTTTAACAGCGACCGCGACGGCAAACCGCAGTCTTGACAGGTACAACCATTATATATATATAAGTTTATCTATAATGGATATACTAATATATATATTCGCAGACGTCGGGCAAAACCGTCACTACATTTGGTATGGCGCGAGGCACCCCGAAATGTGATATCACTCGCGTCAATAGGATGCATAACAATTTCAGCCACTAAAAAGCCAGTCCCTGGGCATAATAATAGATTTTCATTTAATATAATTATTCCTTTGTATGTCCCTGTTTTGTTCACATTATAAAGCGACGGTCGGTGGTCGGTGCAGGGAATGTTTTCATACAGACTTTTAGTCAACGGTGTCTTGCTCGCGGTAACCTTGACTACCAGTAACAGTTGGATGTAGGTTGCATTTCCGGTGGGGAATGAAATTCGGGCGACGCTGTCTGGCAAGTCTAAAAGCAGTTACAGAGATTGTATCAGGTAATATGGGATCTCTGATTGCATTCAATACCTTCTAGCGTCATGTCGTTGCTGTTGCCAATTTCGTGTCCTGTTGGTTATTTATTAGATAACAATTTTCGATTTTGTAAACGTATCTTGTGGAGGTGTGGTGAAAACAGACGCTGGGTGGAGTGAAAATGGAACAATTGAAGTACTGACTTTATTATTTTTTATTATTTTATTTTTTATTATTCCTTCTAGATCATAGGTCACATTTATATATTCTTTGGTAAAAATGCACAACAACCCAACATTTTTTATTAACACATCGAGTTATATATGACAACAGTTTCCTGTTATTGTGCGTGCTCCCACCACGTGTTATTTGCTATGGCGCCTTTCCCCTAATATCCCCTGCGATTTTTTCCTACAGTAGCCTACCCCCATCTTTGACATTGACAGCCCCCCCCCTGACCCCCCCCCCCGCTCGCCCCCTCTAGAAGTTTTAGGATAGTGCCTCCCCACCTGCGTCACAAAGCAAGTATGTTTCTTGGAAATTGCTGCCGATTTTTGTGGATGACATTTGTTCGATTTTTGTTTGTTTAATCAATCAAACTATGTGTCGCTGATGTTTTTGCCCTAATCCGTCAATTGTTTTTACCACACGCCACTTGGCCTTTCATCCTACCCCGGGCTTTAATTGCCCGCCCAGTCAATAGCCTGCTCCCACTCCCTCTCTCTCTCTCTCTTGCTGCTACTAGCGTCGCCATCGAAATGGTAAAGATGTCTTTACTTGCATGCATGGAGTCCTCAAAACGTGGCGAAGGTTGCCACCAAAAAACTGTTTATCCATCCACTTTTCACTCTTACCGTTTGCAGCTGCCGTTTCCTGTCCGCTATGTGAATTCAATGGGTGGGGAGGGGGGGGGGTGATGGGGAGGGACGCCCCAACGACATGACACTTAGTGCCCGTGGCATTTTCCAGTGAGCCCTGCTCGACAAGCCGTCGTCCGGAGATGTGGACCCGCCTTATCCCGGCCGGGGACAGAGCTTATGTCTTGCCCCTCACCCTCACCCTCACCCGCGCACGTGTCTGACCTTAAACCGCAATCGCGAACAAAGACAATTTACCCCGGAAGTCAGGATCGCTAAGCCACGACAAGACCGTCCAACCGAGTAATTTCTTTTATGATACATAGGCTTATCTAATGCAAACATAACGTACCCCCAAGAGCGTGGAATTTGCGGCATTCTTACATCAAACACACGATCTAATTTTCGCTTATATTGGCAATGCTTATATTGGCAATGCGGAGACGTTATGATACCCTCTTGGTGGTTGAGATATACCAGAACTAAATGGTATTATATAAGCACGTTATGATGGTTGGGGCTCCTTCAACACTTCGGTGACATAACCCAACCGTTTCCATGGTGTACTCTCCCTGATCTCACGCCAATACCATTTGGATTAAAGTCCCGGTCCGTATACAGAGGAGACAGCTAAGCTACAACGTTTATACTGGCAAGGGAAAATAGCCTTTCCACATTCACATCTCATGAACCTACTCCGTTCATCGATACTTCGCATGAGTCATATGCATACTAAACTCTGTGCTGTGGAATATCGTAGTCATTCTGACACATGTAATGCGTTTTACTGACAAACAAATCCTGCATCAGCCGTTATGACATGCACTGCAGGTCTTATGATAGAATATGGCTGGGGTAGTCTACCAAATTATATTAGGCGAACGTAACATCTTATACAACCAAACTCCCAAATTAATCATGTATTTTTAATAACCAAGAAATAGATGTGAAGGATGAATATAGTTCCGAATTTTATCGATATGAAGAACAATATTATATACCATTATCAATTAGAAAAGTACGCGTCCAAAATATCCACCTTTGCAAAGAAATGGAACCCTCTCTCAAAGTCTTTAATGTTCAACAAAACTGCAATATGAATTGACGAACTTGTTGTAAATCTGCATTTTGTTATGGAAATCAAAAAAAATCCCCGGGAATAGGAACAGTTATTGTATTTACACCCTTGGACATACCATTTTACTTCAGGACTTAATGATACAATTTCACTTTAATTTTAGTCTACCGTCAAGGCGTCGCAGTGGACGGCAAATCGATATTTACCTTCGATTTAACTTTGATGCGTCACTCATTGTGCGGGAATCAACAGGGACTCACTACGCTCGATGGGGGATCCATGGGTTTCACATCTTAACACCTCCCCCCCCCACTTTGCCCCCCCCCCCCACACACACACTCTTCTTTGAACATGGACGCCCCTTGTTTGGAACACTCCCTTATGGCGCGGGCCTTCACCTATTTCCCAATAAGCACTATTTGAAAGAGCTTACCCCACCCAAATTTATCCCCCCCCCCCCTCGCCTGCATTTTTTTCCGGTGGCTAACCCCACCCAAATTGGACTCTTTGTTAAAACACTGGATCCGCCCCTGATTGTCGCTATAACGACAGACGTGTCCTGTGTGCGACAGACCCCGGTCCCCTTATAACAGCGACGACAAGGATACAATTTCCCACTCGAAACGGTGAACAGAAAAACAGGACAAAACGAGCTTGAGGACGAAGTGGAAACTGGGAGGGGCACATGACTGAGGCGGTGGACGAGAGAGGGGCGTGTCTGGTGTGAAGCCCCCCCCCCCCGCCACTCCCAGTCGCCGGCTTAACGAGTACAATATGGCTTTGAAGTCTCGGATGCTTGTTCCAGGCGTACGTGGCAGGCGTCCGCGCGGCTTGGAAGTTTATGAGACTTTGGTCTTAATGAGGTTAGAGGTGCCTTCGTGAAAAAGTACTTGATTGTAGAGCCCCCCCCCCCACCCACCCACCCCCGCCCCCTTCGGGGTGTGCAAATCCAGGGCAGGACTTCACCGACTTGTCCCCCAGGATCAAAAGAACTGGGTATTATCCCTCGAGGGAGTGAATGGTGATGGTCTCGAGGAAGATAATAATAGCAATAATAATAATGAACAGAAATAATCATGATTTGTGGGGCGACGTGGGTGGGTGGGTGTTGTGGAGAGGTTACGGTGGATTAATGCTGTCCTATGGGCACCGAACTCGCCGTTGGTAGCCGTTGAGTGATGTGTGCCATCTGTGGTCTTGGATGGAATTATGGAATATTGCATTGCGTGTGCGTGCGTGCGTGCCGGGCATTTGCGTCATGTTATGACTTGAAGCATGAATCACGTAAGCGTGAATTAAATTGCCCTGGCTGCATGCATTAACAGACCGATCCCGGCTCCGACACTAAGCCCCGCCCACCCTTGAGTTCTTTTTCCTCACTCGTGTGTATGAAATTGACAATCATAGCTGATGGTAGCTCCAAGTGAGAAGTACTCATGCCTGAAACTGACAAGAAAGTAACATGCTGCTTTGTTTGTCCGACTTGTTTGTCCGACATACCGCACGTGGAAGACCTCTTTTCACCGCATGATTGGATAAACGCAACACTGACGTCAGCGAATTATTGACATCCTGGATCGGTCTGTTGGGAACTCATGCATAATCGTGATGTCACCATATCGCCACACCACTATGCCTGGGGATCACTAAATAAAATGAATGGTCCATATTACGTAAAAATAGCATTGATGATGACGTAACAATAACATTGATGATGACGTAAGCAAAAGATTTGGATGGGCACCTGTCGTGCGTGAGGGAATGGCTCACCACGACGGGCTCTTGTTTGAGAAACTGGACTTGAAACGCCGATCTCGGCGCCCAGTGAGTACAAACCAAGACCTATCGACAGGTTTTCGATGCGACGACTGCGGCAAGCTCTGTCTGCCACAGATATGCTTATTCAGTCATAAGCGCAAATGCCGCGAGGGAAATCGTATCACTTAAACCAGAACAAAGCTGCAAATCCATCGTCTTTCGCAGACGGACGGACGCCAACCAGCAAACAAAAGAATATCCAACCAGACACTCCATTACTTGACCTGCGGCTTTTGATACGACGGAAATTAGGACAGATGTTGGGCCACGTACCGTTGTGAAATGCGTCTGGAGGTCCTGGGAAGTAGTCTGTTGCATGTTTCATCAGACAAGGATATATTGGGTGATGAATGACACTCTGGAGACATTAGGAAGGTTTCTCCCTTCTTGGCATTGGGGCAAGAGATTGTGGCTTTGATTCGCGTTCATCTCTTAGCCGACAGTACAGACATACGGCCGGCAAGGTCCATATATCACAAACATCCTCCCCATCAGCCCACATTATATAAAAAAGTCACCATGGAGACATACTGGGTTGCTTAGCAACCAATCAACTCTATGATTCGATATTATTGTGTAAGCGATTAATGTGCTGCACTTGTCGACTGTAACTTCATGTAATTACTATTCCAATGAAATAGCTCCCCTTGGATAGACACAATAAACATTAATTCATTATTAAACAGATTAAGCGGCGCTCAACGAACAACGGCTCATGTATAATATCCAATATTCCTACTGGTCTATTGCAAATTGGTACCTTTTCCGCCTTTCACAAAAAAATATTAAATTCATATACATTTTTGAAATCCTACCAATATATATTTCATCCATGAAATATACATGTCTAAATTACGCTGAACTCCCACCCATACATCATTGATGATCGAAGCGACTGTCTCCGGCAGACAACAAACACCCGGACCGCATATATATATGCAAGTCCTTCCCTATATCATGTTGTTACGAGGCGGGTTGGCCGAGACGTCTGCGCCAGGTAAGCCGAATATATCAAGTGATTCGGAAGAAGCAAATCCCACAAAGAATCCTTCCAGCCAATCCATCCAATTCCCCTCATCCGCAACTTTATGTCTCTGTGCGATTGGGAATGTGGGCAGATGAGGTGATCGTGAGCCTGTTTGAAGGGGATCTTGACAATTCGTCCCATAAGGAGAGAATTTCTGAAGGGGGGACTGAGCGCGGAACAAACGTGGTATCGACGTAGAAACAACGTGACAACAACGTGGTAACAACGTAGAAACAACGTGACAACAACGTGGTTGTCACGTGGTGACAACGTGGCAGTAACGTGGTAAAAACGTGCAAACAACGTGCAACCTCAATCCCTGTAATGTATACCCAGACACCTTCATCCGCACTCCTCTTGAGACCGAGATGTCTCGAGAAAAAACGAGATCGAGAAGGAATTAACAAAGGCGGTGTTCTCCTCCTAACAAGCCGTAATAGGCGAACCCGACATTGTGCATAGAAGCAGTGCGCTGTCGCTATAGTTGCCTGGTTCGCATAATGATGAGTTGTTGGGAAGGAAACCGGGGGTGAATGATCTGCTTGATTAAGGTAATGGCACGGAAGTGACAACTGCGTGGGGTCCATACTGGTGAGTATAAGTGAGGCAACCCATAAAGGGTGTAATTACCAGTCCACATGTCTGCTGCTCCGTGATTGAACCCCATTAAGCATTATTTCACTTGCACTAACGACTGAAATTCGCCGGGTAAAAATGTTGTCTTAACAATAGATGTTATTGTAATGAATAACTGTTGTTGTTCCCAAAGGAGTGAGACAGTCAACCGTCACACGGTGCAGAGAGGGGAGATATATATTGAGAGACTGTGGTTGCCCTCGTCATGGCATTGCCTGCACTCATTGCTATGTCGATGCAGGCGGCACAGCAGGACAATCTGGCTTCATAACGCCTGCAACACCGCTGATTCTGACACTGAGGATTGATAGATCAGTCACAATTGCTCCACAGACATACAGCATCAAGCGACAGTTATATTGAACAGATTAACAGCCGCAGAAGCAAGGGTCATTTGCCGCAGAGCTGACACAAAATTAACACAAATTAGACGTACTTGTTCATATATATATATCAACTAGACACCGATGCAACATCATAACAAGAATAGAACAAAAGGAAATAAATATAACAGAAGAAAGGCTATTTGCATGGTGCTGTCATTACCACTTGATGGATTTGGTGGTGAGCAAATATCTTTGATCTGAAATTTCTACTCTTCTATGGCATTGGCGTTGCCGTGTATTAAAACTATTATTTGCACATAAAGAAACGCTCATATCTCTGATAGAATACCATATCTCTGATAGAACAGTAAGTTCAAACTTAAACATAAACATGCAGTATTCAGCCATTTTCACAATACAGGTACAATATTAATTCACAATAATTCTGACAGCTTTTTTGTGGCAAGACAACAAGCGTCATAGATATGATTGACACGCAGTTCCCTATTCGTTCATGAGCATAGAAGATGTATGGATGAACATGATTATCGAAATCAAGGAAAATGTTGTTGTCGTGCGCCACATTTGGAAATCTATGGGGAAAGCCTGGACCACAAAATCCCATGTAATGCAAGGTGTGTAGCAGGGTTGAGAGGCTGAGCATGGTGGGTATGGCCTGCGGCTGCAGGCTGCTTCCACCGTAGCTTGCAGGCAGGTCTAGGAGCCATAATCAAGTTGCGGGTTGCTTCATAATGATATAAGTGTCACCGAGCCTCCGTAGCCGAGTGGGTAGAGCACTCGACTGCAGATCAATAGGCCGCTCGGTTCGAAACTGGGTCTAAGCGACCTAATATGGTTTCATCCACATCAACCACTGTCCCTGGAGGTTCGTTGACCGGTATATCTAGGCATCGTGCGCACGAGACGGACCTACACAACAGCCATCCTGGATACCTGGGCATAATTCCCCCCCCCCCTAATATGCACACAATGTAACTAGACATTGCGGACAGCCGTCGCGGGCGGGTGGGTGGGTTATGCGGTATGGGAGGTTGCGTGGCATGAACATACATGCAATACCTGGCCCGGACACCTTGGGTGGCGTGCCCTCCCGCCCCCCCCCCCCCCGCGTCGTGTGGCTGAGGCAGCCGGTGACGTAACCCGTCGGGAGGAGGGATGTCGAGGGGTTGGCCTTGTGGACGCTCATGACTGCAGCCATCTGAGTTCCGGTACTGAATATCGAGCACGGTCAGCCCCCCCCCCCACCCCATCCACCCCCCCAGTAGCCCCGACAACCACCAATTAACCTAATGGCCGCTATTGTCAAGAGGAAATAAGCCCCCGGCCCCACGACCGACGTCAGCTGAGCGGTAAACACAGGCGACTCGGGAGTCATTGGCACGGGTTCCTACCGTGACCTTGCCTGACCTTCAATGTCTTGGCGCGGTCACGTACTTAGTAGGTAGGTAGGTAGCGGCGCCATTTTGAATCAATGACGGGCGATAATGAGCGGCCGGGAGGGCAGTTTATGGCACCGTTGGCATGGAGACCCGGGAGCTAGAGACACATTGACTGACGCTGATCTGATCTCTGCCCGTTCCCCACCCCCACCTACCTACCTACCCCTTTCTATTCGATTCCGTTCTGTTCTTTTGCTCACTTGTCTCTTGATTAGATTGCAGAAGACGAAGCGGCGTTACCTACAAATCCGATAGAGCAATGACAAATTCACTGCTTGAAGAGATGAAATTGCGGGTCAGATCCCAGTCTTGTTCAGTTCTTGGGGTTAAACAAATAAAGGCATAGACGTCTGGGCTGACACAGGGCTGGACATGAGGCTATGGCAGGCCTGACCAGTGGCCGTATTCTGGTCCGATCTTGTTATTTGGGCTTCGTGTTTGACACAGCTCACGTAGCCTTTACATGTGGGTGCTAGGTTTCAGCAATTCCTGGCACCCTTTACCTCGGTAGTGTTACAAATTAAGGTCTGGAAATATTTGATACCTCAGATTGGGCAGCGCAATTTTTACAATTATGGTAGTATAGTCTCGCTGTTATCGCTATTATATTATTGAATTATCTCATCCGATTCTGCAACTCGAAACAAATAGCGTTCACCTGTCAAGCTTTGGTAATGGGTTGAACGCTTTACGTGTAAATGTTATAGCACGATAGCGCGGGTCGTCAGTACATATGAGGTAGACCGAATGTCATAACGTCAGCACGTTTGAGGTAACTAGAATGTCGTGTCGTCAGTACATATGAGGTAGCCCAAATGTCGTGACGTCAGTACATATGAGGTAGCCCGAATGTCGTGACGTCAGTACATATGAGGTACCCCGAGTGTCGTGACGTCCCATCGACTGCTGGCATAAAGTCTCTGAATCACGTCTGCCAAGATTGCCCTGTTTCTAAAAATATGTTTAATCACAATTGCTCGGAGATAAATCAGTATGCACTGCGGTGGTCTGTTTATAAGTGCGACCAATCTGAGTCGTGCCCAACTGTAATTGTACAAGGCGTATTGTTCCAAAGACTGAGTCGGCGCCGGCAAGAACCATTACTCACATCCTTCTTATCGGCAAGCTGCAGACTACCGACCCATGCCCAGGGGCGGATCCAGACTTTAGGGGGTAGGAGTGAGGGTGGGCGGTGCGTGGTGGGGGGGGGGGGCTGGGGGCGGGCACTGGCCCTTCTTAAGCATCAGGTTGCCGCTCCTGGACAGGGATAGGCTTCTTCATTCTCGGGGGCTAAGCCTGTGGGTGTGTGTGTGGGGGGGGGGGGGCTTCTGCGGCTTGACTAGGGAGTGCGGGGGAGGGGGGGGGGGCTTAAGCCGCAGTAGCCCACCCGCTGGATCCGCCACTGCATGTCTGTTCCAGTTATTTTGTCCGGTGCTTGCGGAGGGTAGAAACAGAGGAGGAAACAGGGGAGTGGCTGAAACTACTTGTAAATGTCTTAGTGTTCGCGAACAGGCAGACTGGCCGGAAGTACTCGATGGCAAGCACACGACACGCCGCCATCAACTTCGCGAAAACACTCTCCCGTCTGCAGAGCTTCCAGCGATGAAAAAAATGAATTGGCTCTTTTTGTAAGAAGATTATTGCGGCTGCGTTTTGTCATCAACTCGGGAATCTTGATTAGGACAAGAAATAACTCCAAGTATCCGAGTTTTTTCTTTGGCATTCCTCATAATAAGTCCATGTGACGCTATCTATAAAAGAAAAAACGCGGGGACAATATTGTCCACATAAAGGCAAGGAACTGTAGGTACCGGACGGGCTCTCTAGTCTTTTTCTCTGAGGAAGGAACAGCAACAGAAAGAAGCTTGAGCCCTTGTGGTTGCGCGCATGTCGAGTGCAGCATTACCGTTAAGGCTAACAGCGCAAAACTCAAGCCAATCCTGTGGCTAATTTATTCTCGCAGAACAGGGAAAATAACCCGATTCAACCGTTGGAAAAGCGATGGAAATACCATTCTGGCGATGTCAACTAGAGGGTGAATTTTCCAGCATTGGTACATACATATGAGTGAAGCAAGTTAAAGCCTGGTGGCTTTTACACTCCTTGTTTTGGGATATTTGCGAGGGAGAACCTGGGGGATAATTAAGCACCGCTGTGTCTAGAGCATCCTTGCAGACCATCTCGCATCATGGTAGTTGCACATGGCTTACACGGAGCGTCAGGTGTCTTATAACGATGGTCACAAACACAGATGGAACATTGCTTAAAATAAAATCTTTGCAATTACTTTGATCCTGATATAAGACGTAGATTAAAAGCAATCGGCGCAGATTGCGCTCCTGTGCAGGAGTGCAAATAAACCAAACAAACTCTTTCTCACCCCCAACAGCTAATATTTCCTTGATAAGTATCTTGGATAAATAAGAATATGTTCCGGCTTTACAGCCGTTCTTATTATATGCTGAATTTCGGAGTTACCAGCACTTTTTCCAACAGGTTCATGCCTTAGTTTGCTTTAGATATGATCCATAATATATAAATATAAAACAGTTATATATAGGACGAGTTGGTTATAGGGCCAGAGGGAGAAATGAAAATCAGCTATTGCCTCGCATCCCTGGGGACGCTTCTAAGCGCAGTTATCATCCCCGACTTCCCATTTCCGGGAAGTCACGTGCCATGTCTTTTGTCTCCAACATTGCGCCGAGGTAATCTGCATTTTTTGTGCATGGCTTCAGGGACTTTGTGTCGTATAATTTTTAACGGTCTCGATACGTCTTCGGTAATGTAATCAGTGAATGTTTACCGCCCATTAATGCTTACGGTAATTAGTAAGAAGTTACTTGAGGTTTTTTATCACCCTGGGACCCAGTGTCTGACGTGCATGCTGGAGGAGGAAGGAGGCACGCCTTGCGAGACTTGAAAGTAAGAACTGCACTCAGTCGCCACCAGGACGAAACAGTGACGGCGATACCGTTGCGGTGAACACCGAGACCCACACTCCATCAGGGTGAGGGGCCGGCCCGGTAGATCAGTGGGCTAGATCGCTTGCATTGAGTCCTCTGGTCACATGACCTTAACGGCATGTGGATCCGTGGTTCGCGCCCCGCTGTGGCCATGTCTGTGTGGTCACATGATGAAGATCCCATGTCCTTCTTCGCAAAGAGTAGGGGGACATGGCTCCACTCTCCCTTCATTCTCCCAATGACGCGATATGACCAAAAGTGGTCAAAGGCTCATGAATATACACGCAACCAACCAACCAACCACCAGGGTGCATCCGGTCGTCCCATCCCTTCTCATGGACTGCTGGCCGCTGGTGCCTTGTCCCCCAGGAGTCATGCCGTGGTGTTTACCTTCTTACCGGCCCCGTCGTCGTGTGGTCGGCACCAGTAATTGATGTCTCCCTTAATGGCCGTGAAAGTCTCGCTTCGTCTTCTTCTAGCTACTATCTCCTTTGAGATGTCCCATCAGCTCTTCGTCCGCCACCGGCCAGGGTTGTAGTACGTGGGAGGCAGGTGTGGTGGCCCTGGGAACGGAAG
>OZ025264.1:28067660-28117447 GCA_964019135.1 Arenicola marina | reverse complement strand
GGGGATTGGGTGCAGAGAGGAGGGGGATGGAAGGTGTGAGAGCGGGTGCAGGGAGGAGGGGGCCTGTTCGAGGGTGTTATCATGTCCTTGGTAAGGGAATTAAGAGGCCGCCTCGGCTAACGTCTTACGACATCCTTGGACGCTGAGCCTAAACCACGTGACTCCCGTCCCAAGGTTAAGGTCTTGCAATATTAACCCCTTAATGGACAGCCCTTTCATCTTACACAGAAAGCTCGGCCGGTGCTCTATCTATCTGTTTTAGTTTGCCTTTTACTACTACTACTGCTAATACTAATATTAATACTTATACTCATACTATTACTACTGAATTATAATAATAATTAACCTGCAGAAACGACATCTATGCCATGCTGGTCATCTTATTTACTGCACAAAGAGGTTCTTGCCTGTGTAACTAGTGGACAAAAGGTAAGAGATTAAAAGGTGTACAGGCCTGACATATAAGTTAATAATACACATATTACGCAAGACATTAAATGCCTCAATGCAACAATGGTTGTTATCTTATGCGACCATTTTCCTTGGAGCACTGCATATCAACGATACGTCTTGTTGTCTGCAATGTATCCTATGGTCTTTATAAAGACTATTACAGTATTAAAATTGCAGATATCGGGAATTATCTCCAAATATTCGTTATCCACAGCCAATATTTGCAAGCAATTCAGGATGATTGAATGATAAGGTGGCCGCCTTTTCCCCTACCCCCTAACATAGACTATCGTTTCGTGTCGGACACGTGGCCATAAAATCGAAATCGAGGCAGTGACCCCATTCCATCTTGCTTCGACCTGTGTGAGTTATGAACGTTCTGATGGACAATACCTCACGAGGGGTCAAGGTTGACTGAGCGTGAGATTGGGGGCGCGTCGGGTGGCGTTCTGCGGGGAGTTTACTGTACTTGAGATGCTTATACAAGGGCTTAGATTTACCCAGACAGCGTTTAAGGCACCGATTCCATGGAAATGAGAGATTTATGTTCCCATTGTATAAATAAAGGATAACGTGGCGCATATAGTGGAGGGGGTGTTGCCAGAGACACCTTGTGTCAGATTGGTAACTTGTGCATTACATTACTGTCCTGAATAGATACTTAACATGATGATAGGTATGATGACTTTGAATATCTTAAAAGGTTGACACTATACCGAGCAATGACACATGTACAGTCAATGTTGCTTGGACCGGCTCGCTATATAAGGACATTTGGACCTGTTCAAATGTCCTCGTAAAGAAACTTAAAACCCCAAAAATATGTAATTTTTAATGTTGAATATGATGATTATCCCAGTCACTCCCAAGGGGCCGGCCAGGTCGCATTGAGTGCTCTGGTCACCTAAGAGCCTAACTGCACGTGGATCGATGGTTCGACCCCCGCTGTGGCCATGTCTGTGTGGTTGCAGGATAAAGATCCCATGTTCTTCGTCGCAATGAGTAGGGTGTTACCCCCGGGGACATGGCTTCACCCTCACTTCCTTCTCCCGTTGACATGATATGACCAAAAGTGGTTAGAGCGTCCTGATTAACCAACCAAACCAAACCATTGACTCCCAAACGGGAGCGGGGGTTGGTCGGGAAGGGGAGACTGCCATTGTGATGGAACAAGCCATGTATGTATGTATGTATGTATGTATGTATGTATATGTAAATATATATATATATATTTACAGCTGGAGAAGGAACGCACGTGGTACATATAAATATATAAATATGTATATATTTGTGCTTGGGGCGTGGGGTCGTAACTTCTGCTCATGAAAATTGAACCTCTTTGCGCCGTGTCCAGTGTCAGCTTCGCATCCAAGTGAATTTGTTTGTTGTTCCTAATTCACCATAGAGAATGTGCCCTGTCATTGCATTACTGACCAACAGGTTATCTGTTAACTGTTACATCACTAATTTTTGCTTTAGGGTGTGGTCTGTCATTGCATTACTGGCCAACAGATTATCTGTTGACTGTTACATCACTAATTTTTACTTTAGAGTATTCTCTGCCATTGCATTATTGGCCAACAGATTATCTGGTGACTGTTACATCAGTAATGTTACTCTTAGATGACATTTGTCTTGCTTGAAGCAACTCAGATGTGTAATAGTTATGAGTTTAAAACGACAGGTCACGTTCGTCATGTCTAGCCGTGCAGTGACCCATTTACCATGGAGATTACTAAGTAGAACAAGAAATGAAATAATGGGCTGGCTAAAGGCAGGATATTTGACCATCGATGGTCTCGTCCGATGTGATGGCAACTGCAGTAGTATAGTCTTCTTAAACTTTAGTTCTGCTTATTAAAAACACATAATAATAATATAATATATGGATAAACTCCATCGAATTCTCTGTATCTCTGCTAACCCCAAGGCATTTAACCTCTAGCATTTAGTGCCTGTTACTATGAGGAACGTCCTCATAATAGCTCATAATAGCCGTCTTGTCCAGGGCTGGAGATGTCTGTATAGCTGTGTCTCGATGGACAAGCTATTGAATGGTGATCAAAATTGAATAGGCAGTGACATGAGTTATGTACCAAGGCGGTGGCGGATTTCACGAACGCAGTTTCGCCGACTACGGGGCTTAGTCGACCAACGTTTCCATGTAAAATGATGGACGTTTTCAGCCGACTAAACCGGTTAAATTAACTTAAACTGTGTGCGTGATATAGGCCACCGGTGACGGCGAGATGAACCGTTAGCACTGGAACATTCGAATTCAGGCGTTGGGGAGATTGTCTTCTTACAAAACTGACAAAAGTCAGTGGACAAAGATCATTGGTGAGTAAGAGAGAGAAGTCTGTGACGAGTCCGAAACAGTTTTTGAGTAGGAGAAAGTAGTCCGTGAGCAGTGAGAAGCAATTTGCTTTCTGCTCTATTTTTGTTCGGGAATTCCTCAGTCACGCGCCGGACGACTTGATTTCCGGAGACATCACATCTCACCGGCTTACCGGTAGGGAGCGCGCGTGTCGCCCATAAGAAACGCGGGCAGCGAGTAGCCAGAGGGGTTTGTACGGTGTCTCCGCGTCCCCCTGGTCATCTCCACCATCCTATCTTCAAGTGAGAAGCATGGCGGGTGGTGGCGGCAGCTGGCGGTGACGGTTGGAAGCTTAGGGTTGCTGACCCGGGAGGCGGGGATGGGGGCGGGGGTGAGGGGGGAGGTGGGGGGGCTGTGTGTGTGACGTGTGAACCTGTCCGGCGCCACACGGCGCTCGGCTACTTCACTTCCGGGCAATTCTGGGTGCTTCAGTTTATGCAGTCACGTGAGCTGCCGCCGTAATCGGAAGCTCTTCAGGTTGGAGACCAGGGGTGGGGGGGGGAGGGTGAAGGTGGGGGAGGGGAGCGGCGCCGTACAGGGGGAGGGTCGGCGGGGTGTGTGGGAGGTGGCTGCAGAGAGGGTCGGTGGGGGTGTGGGGAGTTCCTGCAGAGAGGGCCGCTGGGTGTGGGGGGGAGGGGGGCGGTTGTTGGAGAGAGGATCGGTGGGGCGTATGGGGAGGTTGGTGGAGAGAGGGCCGCTGGTGGGGGGGATTGCTGCAGAGAGGGCCGCTGGGGGTGTGGGGGTGTGCTGGAGAGGGCGGCGGGGGTGTGGGGGGATGCCGGAGAGAGGACGGCAGGATGGGGAGAGGTGGTGGGATTGATTCTTGAAATGGGGCAGGCGAGCTGAGGGCTTTATCGGTAATTTGAAAGTATGTCTAGGGTGGTTAAGGTCATAGCCAGAGCGGTCAGGAGGGTCGCAAAATCCAATTAACGACTAGCATTCGGCCGGTGCCGTAATCCCTACATCCAATTAACCAGCGCTACCTGGCGGCATTGTAATCTCTGCCTGCCCCGGAAATGACGTCCGACGGAATTGCCCGTCATATCCGAGAGAGTTTCCCTGGACCGTCGGCTGAGAACGCGGCAGGAGGGCAGCAAAGATTGATGGAATAAAACTCACGACTAAGTGATATTTAAAACATTAGTCGCATTCGTTGTCAAGGGGAATGGGTAGCTCTCCAGCGACATGGCGCGTTGTTCCTGCAGCCTGGCCAGCTCTTCGGTTTAAAAAAATAAAAATCTGTGAGTGATTGCCTCTGAACGCAGACACCATCTTTTTACATGTACATCCATATGTATGGGATGTAGATTTTATGATTAACGTGCACGCCATACTTCCATCTGGTGTGATCAAATGCTAGGGCCCTGTGTGACATTCCGCCGAATGTAATGGGCACCTCCATACGACTCTGGGAGAACTATACACTGTCGTTAATCAATAATAAAGTGACCAGAAAGAGCTGCCAGACGAAGCCAGTTATTTATGCATAGTCTGTCGGCCATCTTGTTTCCATTATCAATTTCCGTTTAGCCCTTACATATGTACTTCACCAAGCATCAATTTCCGTTTAGTGTTTGCATCCAAGAATGATTAATGCATATTTGCGACTGAAATCACCTTAGCTCCAGCTTGTAAACGAATAAAACAATAGTTTGGATTTTGTTATTACTCTCATAGTATAGATTCTTTATTAAAATGTAACCTTTTTTAAATTGAATTGATAAGACTGTAAAGACGACACACTGAGCCCTCAGTGCACACCATACTCGGTGAACAGCCCCTTAGAGGCCAGACCGGCTTCTGTTTACAGTTCACCGATATTGTCCATCTGCGACGTTAAAGCCAAGTATATCTACCTGTATACTACACAGTTTAATGCACGAAAAGCACATTTTCATGATGGCGAAACCGAATATTTACTGACATCGCGTATCACTGCATCTTGCCCACTTACTGCATTACAAGGTCAGGTCATCGGTCACAAGGTTAGGTGGTCAGACACAAGGTCAAGGTCATAGCGTTATCACGAGACGCATTGTCAGATGCTGTATCATTAATGTCCTTCCCATGTCACGTTGACCTTGAGATATCTGTGGCCGGGGATCTCTTCGAGTCCATCTGGTCGGTGGCGTGCAGTCAGCCCGAGTCTCCGGGCGGTCGCTGTACCCAGGACCTGGAGTTATGAATGGTACACTGGTGGCCAAGACTCCAGGGACTCTGGTGGGCCGTGGGAGGGTTGAGCAGGGGGAGGGAGAGGCAGGGAGGGAGAGAGATGGAGACGGAGGGATGGGGAGGAAGGGGGAGGAAGGGGGGGAGTGGGAGAGAAGGGAAGGGAGGGGGAGGCAGAGAGAGGGAGAGCAAGGGACGGGAAAGGAGGGAGGGGGAGGACAGAGGGGAGGGGGGATCTGGGTAATGAGTCGAGTGGGGTTGGGTGAGTGGGATGGGAAAGAGGGGAAAAGGGACTGCCATTGCGGGGGGACTATACGACGGAATTGCCTACGTGGGAATTAATGGAGGCCGACGAATGCATTAAACCTGGTTACACTGTCTGGAACCAAATTGTGATTAGGAAATGGACAGGGGCGGACAGATTCATCGCGCAGTTTCATATATATCCCCGCGGTGAAATACGTCCACCAATGTGCGTTGTCGTTAAGCGTTATACCCAAATCAGCCATCACACTGCGTATCATTTATAATGTGTCTCATTTCGAAGTTCAACCATGAAGAAATATCACTTCGCGGAGCAGAGAGCTACTCCCGGAGACACGACTCATCCCTCCATGTAAAGGATACCTGTGCTTCTGTGTTTCTGGGTTTGTGCAGTCTTCGTAAAGGGTAGGTGGTTGCTTCTTAAGACATGACTTCCTCTCTACCTTAACCCTTCCACTGTCTCGATATAACCCACAGAGGTTGGTTGGTTGTATATTGAGGACTGCTTTAACCAAGTCTGGTGATATCGCGTCAATGAGAGAAGGAAGGGAAGAGCGACGCCATGTCCGTGGGGAAACCCCCTACTCTTTGCGAAGAATGGCATGGAATCTTGAACCTGCGATCATCCAGACATGACCACATGCGAAAAACACGGGGTCAAAGTTTAAAGCGCTTTACGCTTTTGACATTGACCGAACATAGTTCGAAAGAAACATGGCCTCTAATTAAACAAAGTCCTGTACCGTAGCAGTATCGCATTAAATGTCATGTGCTTGATGCCCGGCTTCGAAGATATCCTCCATTAGATTCATGTTCATTTTCTCGTATGAAGGATAATTATGATGGTTAAATTTGACATGGGGGCCATGGCAGAACGCCCTCTGGCGGGAGATCGCACCCTCCCATACAGAGCCACACTGGAGGCTGTCAGATAGCCTACCCCCTCCCCCCCCCCCCACCCGCCCCCTCCCCTTCCAGCTTGGTGTTCTGGATGCTGAAAGTCCATGTCCTGGGGACTCACTCTCTGCCTTCGACTCACTCCGCTAGGGCTCCATACATCTCTGTTGCCGCCTACGTCGTCAATGCATTTTCACACACGCTCGCCAGGGCGCCGGTGCGCCAATTGATAGGACAAATGCGCCGCGTATTTCTACAAATTAGTGCCGGGACCCAGCCGAAGCCTAATAACACACGGTATCAGGTGATGAAAAGAAAAAGTTCAATCACAATTGTAACTTTTTTGAAAAATTTGTTTCTCGGCATAAGCAGCAGCTGTAAAAACAAGAGCGTGCGTAGCGCCACCGTGCGGAGAGTTTCCTGGTGACCGTGGCGCCTTCTGCCTCAGACCCACGGACCGGCTACCCAGGCAAAATCCGCCATTTCTCCTTCAGCCCCCGAGGCACAGGGTGACCTCTGGCTGCCTGGAACCTCATTAGTTACCGTTGCCATGGGCGTCTTGACCCGGTGTTAAACCCTCAGGGACAAAAGACCTGATACGTACGTACGTGCTGTGCCACAATGATGGATTCCAACACCTCGTCATCATTATACATGTGGTTTGGCATTATATTCAAGGTCTCTTCAGAGTGTTACTTCTGCGTTATAGCCAAACGGAAGGACATCTCTGGGGAGTGGATGCGGTATGTGCCTCCTTATATGGTGTTCAGTGGGTGGGGGAGGAGAGGGGTGTGGGGGGGGGCGTATTCATCACAGGTATGATGTCATAATGGACCAGCGCCAACTGAGTGCGATAAAATCTCATCTCACATAAATCGAAAAATGCCTTCACAAATTTTCCTTCACATACACTGGCCCTCTGCACACCCCATCCATACCCAAGCCTCCCACTCTGTACCAGGGCCGCCTCGATAGCTCAGTGGGCTAGAGCGCTGGCTCTAACCGCACGAGCCCAACGGCACGTTGTGGCCGTGTCTGTGTGGCCGCACGATAAAGATCAAAGGTCTTTCCTTCGCAAAGAGCTACCACGGGGAAATGGCTCAACTCGCCCTTCCTTCTTCCATTGACGCGATATGACCAAACATGATTAAAGCGTCCTGAATATGTAACCAACCAACTCACTCTGCATAGACGAGGTCTGTTCTAACACGGTCAGTAAGATGCTTTGACGTCTTCGGCTGGGAGGAGTGGAGATAGTGGGGCCGGGGGGGGGGGGGCGGTGGCGGGGGTGTATAGGATGTGAAGGACGTCATTAGAGTAGACAAGGCCCAGGGGGTGGGGGAGGGGGGTGTCAGTTGGAGAATATTAGCGCGAACTGTTGCTAGACGAGAGTGAATTATCTTCTCGCGAGCTGAGTGGTGACTTACATACTAGATGGTGGTGGAAGGGGGGGACCTGATGAGGGGCCTAACTCTTCACCGACAGACTATGTAATCTTAGATCTGGTGAGGAGGGAGGGGAGGGGTGGGGGGGGGGGAGGTATTCGGGTTCGGGGGCAGGGAAAGGGGCAGGCTGAAACTGACAATGGGTAATTGGCAAGTTGCCCCCCAGGGTGACTTAAGTGGAGTAAGAAAATTGCGTATTGGACCGTAGGGTGTTAGGTGTAGGCGAAGGACAGGGTGAGCTATGTGGGAGGGGAGGGGTGGCAGTAACAGATAGTTGGCAGCATGGGGTGCGGTGTCCGGGATGGCACAGTGGGAGGGGACGGGACGATGCGAAGGCCGCATGCGAAGCAATGGGGTGGAAGGGACATGGCCTGGGCAACAAGGCTGAAGGCTCAATGGGTTACCACGAGCACTAGGCCATGGCGGTCTAGTGGATAGCGCTTCTTGTCTTCATATATAGGCTATGTAGGAGTCCAATGTTGCACAAATGGTCAAAAAACATAGTGTTGCCCCCCTTCCCTCACCCCACCCTAACTCCCACCTGACTGCTCATAGCACCCCTCCCCCCACCGCCCTTCTACCCCCTGGGGAGATGACTCTATAACATGCCTCACCTCTTGCCTCGTTACCTTGGCAAAATTATTTTGTTGGCTTTTTAGGCTTGGCCGACAAAGATCGGATGTTTCTCTGCGCAGGAACAGTAGAGTGGGCTTGCCATGCAGCTATGGCTCCCTTCGGCCACCGCTCTTAACCACTGTTACAAGATGGCTCTCTCGGGGAATAACGTCCGTCCTGAAAGAACCAACCAACCTGTCCCGATGCCTCATGACTTCAAATAACAGGAGCACCCTGAAGCAAGCCTTGTTCCCTGCGCTAAACCCACCAACCGCCTGGTTTCCTGCGCCAAGTCAACCAACCGCCTGGTTCCCTGCGTCAAGCCAAGCAACCGCCTGGTTCCCTGCGTCAAGCCAAGCAACCGCCTGGTTCCCTGCGCCAAGCCAAGCAACCGCCTTGTTCCCTGCGCCAAGTCAACCAACCGCCTGGTTCCCTGCGCCTAGCCAACCAACCGCCTGGTTCCCTGCGCCAAGCCAAGCAACCGCCTGGTTCCCTGCGTCAAGCCAAGCAACCGCCTGGTTCCCTGCGCCAAGCCAAGCAACCGCCTGGTTCCCTGCGCCAAGCCAAGCAACCGCCTGGTTCCCTGCGTCAAGCCAACCAACCGCCTGGTTCCCTGCGCCAAGCCAACCAACCGCCTGGTTCCCTGCGCCAAGCCAAGCAACCGCCTGGTTCCCTGCGCCAAGCCAAGCAACCGCCTGGTTCCCTGTGCCAAGCGAGCTGATTTCTCATGTAGTCGCAACAAGGTGACGGCCCCTCCCTCACACACTGGCTACTTTGTCTCTATGGAAACAGAGGGAGGCGTGATGACCTTATGGCGGGTGGCTCTGTAGTTACCTTGGCAATGTCGTTGGCTCAATTTTTGGCTTGGCGAGGCATGTAAGGAAAGCTGAAATGATGAAAGTACCAAGAGAAATTGAGTAATGGAGTCTGATATGGCGCAATGTGAACTGATATGGGGCAATGTGAACTGATATGGGGCAATGTGGACTGATATGGGGCAATGTGGACTCATATGGGGCAATGTGGACTGATATGGGGCAATGTAGATTTAGATGGGCAATGTAAGGCGAGATGAGGCAATGTAACCTGAAATGGCGCAATGTAGATTTAGATGGGCAATGTAAGACGAGATGAGGCAATGTAACCTGAGATGGGGCAATGTAGATTTAGATGGAACAATGTACACTGAGATGGGGCAATGTAAACCTGGATGAACGATGCAGGATGACATGATAACGGACGACATTTAGGCAGGACGGGAAAATATATAGGGTGAAATGGGCCAGCGTCAAGAGATGGGGTGAAATGGGCCAGCGTCAAGTGATGGGGTGAAATGGGCCAGCGTCAAGAGATGGGGTGAAATGGGCCAGCGTCAAGTGATGGGGTGAAATGGGCCAGCGTCAAGAGATGGGGTGAAATGGGCCAGCGTCAAGTGATGGGGTGAAATGGGCCAGCGTCAAGAGATGGGGTGAAATGGGCCAGCGACAAGAGATGGGGTGAAATGGGCCAGCGACAAGAGATGGGGTGAAATGGGCCAGCGACAAGAGATGGGGTGAAATGGGCCAGCGTCAAGAGATGGGGTGAAATGGGCCAGCGACAAGAGATGGGGTGAAATGGGCCAGCGTCAAGAGATGGGGTGAAATGGGCCAGCGACAAGAGATGGGGTGAAATGGGCCAGCGACAAGAGATGGGGTGAAATGGGCCAGCGTCAAGAGATGGGGTGAAATGGGCCAGCGACATGAGATGGGGTGAAATGGGCCAGCGTCAAGAGATGGGGTGAAATGGGCCAGCGACAAGAGATGGGGTGAAATGGGCCAGCGTCAAGAGATGGGGTGAAATGGGCCAGCGACAAGAGATGGGGTGAAATGGGCCAGCGACAAGAGATGGGGTGAAATGGGCCAGCGTCAAGAGATGGGGTGAAATGGGCCAGCGTCAAGAGATGGAATAAAATGGGCCAGCGACAAGAGATGGGGTGAAATGGGCCAGCGTCAAGTGATGGGGTGAAATGGGCCAGCGTCAAGAGATGGGGTGAAATGGGCCAGCGACAAGAGATGGGGTGAAATGGGCCAGCGAAAAGAGATGGGGTGAAATGGGCCAGCGACAAGAGATGGGGTGAAATGGGCCAGCGACAAGAGATGGGGTGAAATGGGCCAGCGACAAGAGATGGGGTGAAATGGGCCAGCGACAAGAGATGGGGTGAAATGGGCCAGCGACAAGAGATGGGGTGAAATGGGCCAGCGTCAAGAGATGGGGTGAAATGGGCCAGCGACAAGAGATGGGGTGAAATGGGCCAGCGTCAAGAGATGGGGTGAAATGGGCCAGCGTCAAGAGATGGGGTGAAATGGGCCAGCGTCAAGAGATGGGGTGAAATGGGCCAGCGTCAAGTGATGAGTTGAAATGGGCCAGCGTCAAGAGATGGGGTGAAATGGGCCAGCGTCAAGAGATGGGGTGAAATGGGCCAGCGTCAAGAGATGGGGTGAAATGGGCCAGCGTCAAGAGATGGGGTGAAATGGGCCAGCGTCAAGAGATGGGGTCAAATGGGCCAGCGTCAAGAGATGGGGTGAAATGGGCCAGCGTCTAGAGATGGGGTGAAATGGGCCAGTGTCTAGAGATGGGGTGAAATGGGCCAGCGACATGAGATGGGGTGAAATGGGCCAGCGTCAAGAGATGGGGTCAAATGGGCCAGCGTCAAGAGATGGGGTCAAATGGGCCAGCGTCAAGAGATGGGGTGAAATGGGCCAGCGTCTAGAGATGGGGTGAAATGGGCCAGCGTCTAGAGATGGGGTGAAATGGGCCAGCGTCAAGAGATGGGGTGAAATGGGCCAGCGTCAAGAGATGGGGTCAAATGGGCCAGCGTCAAGATATGGGGTGAAATGGGCCAGCGTCAAGAGATGGGGTCAAATGGGCCAGCGTCAAGAGATGGGGTGAAATGGGCCAGCGTCAAGAGATGGGGTGAAATGGGCCAGCATCAAGAAATGGGGTGAAATGGGCCAGCGTCAAGAGATTGGCTGAAATGGGCCAGCGTCAAGAGATGGGGTGAAATGGGCCAGCGTCAAGAGATGGGGTGAAATGGGAAGATAAAGGAACAGGTAGCACGTGACATGGGTTACGTATCAGTGTCTCATTAAATTCAATACCCGGATGAGGGCAAAACCTGGCGGTCGCATCACTCCCATATCCTGTCGTAAGCATGTCGTTAATGTCAGCTATGCCTTCCGCTTGGCCTCATATTGCTCGACTCCCGAGTGTCAGCATTTGTTTTTCCACGGGACCGGGGCTGCAACACATGGAGTGGCCAGGCTGGACGTGTCGTATGCAATTAAGGTTCGGCGACATTGGGGCTACAAAACTAACCTTGTTGATGAGCGGAGGCGATGGGGGAGAGGAGGTGGTGGGGGGGGGGCGAGTACAAGAGGGTGAAAGGGTGAGAGACAGCAGTGTCGGTGGGAAAGAGCAAGAGGTAGTGAAGGGAAGGGATGAGAGAGAGATGGGGAAGAGAGAGAGAGAGAGGGGGGTGCTGGGGTAAGCGAGTCGCACAGAGTGAGAAAGAAAAAAATGGTGGAAGGCAAAGTAGAAATAAAGAGGAAAAGACAATGAGAAGGAGAAAGAGAGAGAGACGGTGGAGCCAGAGACACTAGGGAGGGAGAGAAAATGAAGGGAGACAGAGAACAAGGCGAAAGAGAAAAAAAGGGATAGACGGGGAGGGAGGGAGAGAGAAGGAACAAGGGGAAAGAGAACAAGAAAGAGAGAGAGAGAACAAGGGGGAAGGGAACAAGAAAGAGAGAGAGAACAAGGGGAAAGAGAACAAGAAAGAGAGAAAGAACAAGGGGAAAGAGAACAAGAAAGAGAGAGAGAGGGATGGAGAGAGAGAACAAGAGAACACGGGAGAGAGAGAGAGGAAGAGAGAGAGAGAGACAAGGAGGTGTCACAAGGTCCTCATCTCCACACAGTCAGTCAGCCACACCCATCAGTTGAGTCGCCGGGGGACCGAACATCCACGCCCCCGACCTCCCGCGTCACGTACCAACCCTCATCCCCCCCCCCCCGCGTCTCTACTGCACCGTTTGCCTCCCTCGCCCCTCACCCCACGCACCCTTAGAGTCTCCTGAACAACGTAATTCCGGTCTTCCCGACGACTACCACCCACATCGATACAACTTTAGAAATCCTAGACAACCGTAATGAAGTAGTTTTGTTGTCGCCTGCCGCCTCGACTCCCTGAAACTCGCCTGTCCTTTCCAAGTTTTGCCCTTCTATTGTATAATATGGCCTTCTGCTGTAGCCCCCCCCCCCCTACTCCACCCCTCCAGTATTTTCTCTGTATCTCTCTCTCCCAGTGATATTTCTACCACCAGATTTGGGGTGGAAGGGATGTGATTTTTTTTCTTGGAGGGTGGGGGGGGGATATCGTTCCTTTGTAGTCCTAATCAATGTTAGTATGGTTGCATTGTTGCCTGATATCTCTGTGTCGATGCCGCTATAATAATACTCCCCCCCCCCCCCGCCCCCCGCCCCTATCTGGGGATAAGATGCTTCACATTGGTGAAATATCGTATTGCATTGTGCGCTTGGCGTTGTCTTTGCCACGGTTGCTAAGCGACATTAATCCATAGCCATCAACAAATATAATCATTTGGGCACTTTATTATGGCATTAGTATTATTACATGCGATGGGCTGTATCGCAATTAAAATCTCGAAAAAAGCCCAGGTGCAAGACAGAGAATACCGATAAACAATTGCGAAAAAGCCAAAGTCATCATAAAAACCACCAGTTTAACTTTGATTGCAATGTTGGTGACAACTCATTACTACTAGTGCTAAGAAAAAATGTATATATTAATATGCCAAGTTACCACCAACTAATTCATAATTTGAGCCATTATTTGCGTACTTAATTAGCTAATTGTAGATATGATTTGAAAATTAATTTAAAGATGAACAAATCGAAGAAACTCGAACAACGCATGCGAAAACCACTTTGTTTTAGACTCTTTGCCTTGAGTGACGTCTCAACCCGCAGCTTGTATGTATATATATTAATGGTTAATATTGTGTATATCTTGTGAAGTGAATTTGACATGTCAGTGTGATAAAATATTGAATTTGTACATGCGCCACCAGTTTCATGCACACACAAGATTTCTCTTCTCTTTGTTCCCGCTCTGTTCGTATGTTATCCTTGCACTTGCCATCTCAGCCCCCCCCCCCACAGCCCACCTCACCCCGGTTTAATTGACGCTTGCACCCCCCTACTCCCACCCTCGCCTCCCACCTTGCTCATCCCCTGGTTGACTCGCGCTTACGTCAGCCACGGGTGACGGCCGCTAGCTGATGACGGGAAGTGGGGGGTCCAGATTCCCTGATGTTTCCTCATTTGACCGTAATTTAGGATGGCGTTTCGTGTGCTGAACCTGTCGGCCGCCCGTCCCCGCTCGATAAACTCCCGACCCCAAAACCCCCCCACCCCCCGCCCCCCCCCCACCCCAACCCCTACCCCACCTTCGTCGCTGAGTGACAGACGCCTCACATGATGCAATGCGTCAATGATGTCTCTACTCAAATTTCCGCTCACGGGAAGCTGATGCGGCATTAGTTTTCGCTTACCGGGTAGATCTCACTGCATGTCTCTGTCGCGGTGCATTAAACGATCGTTTTCATAGCAGATTTTGCCCACAACAGTGCGCCGAGCGCCGGTGGCGCCCCCTTTTATAAGATCCGGGCATACGGTATATGGCTGAAAACATGGAATGGCGACTTTTCTTGCTTTTGCTCCTCGGGAGCGGTGACTAGGTGACACAAAGTGACACAAAGTGACACAAAGTTCACGGACGATTGCATTTCGTGAGCAAAATTGATGGGGTTCGGTTTCTCTACCAGTTGCCGAGAAATATTGACCGGCGTCTCCAAGTCATTAAACCCGAAGTAGCCATGGCAACATAGCAAGCGCGCGTCATGTTCAACGATACTATAGCCGCTCCCTCCCCCCTCCTCACCCCAACCCCACCCCATTAGGTCATTCTAGAGCATATGCGATTCCGGGGAAATGATGGGGTGGGGTGGGGGGGGGGGGGGTGGCGTCATACCTTCGTAGCGAATTACAAATATTGTAAATACTGAAATTATAAGCCCTCCACTCTTTTGGGAACTAGTGCCGTAGTGTGTACAACATGGGTAAAGCAAAAAGCGTTTCACTTCAATGCCTACACTTATTTATTTCATAACTACTTTATAAATATTGCGTAGATATTGCTTGGCATAGTATTAAAAGAAAAGAAGCCAGGCTTTCACTATCCCCATGCTCACCACCGACAGCGTTTGGGAAGATCATTGTCGTCCATTCGATCACAGTGGTGGATTCAACTAAAGGGACTAACACTGCTGATCATCCCCCCCCCACCCCCACCCCCCTCCTTCTCGCACCATACCCCAGCTCCCCCATTTTACCGCCGTCCTATTTTAACCCTGCGTTAACAACCCTGGATCCCCAGTCTATGAATGCCGCCCAATATCTTTTTAACCCCCACCACCCAAAGGGATATAATAGCTATATATAATACATACATCAGTACATGTAAATATCCAACCAAAGGGGGCGCTATAGGATTGAGTACCTATATATAATACAGACATATATAACCATCAATGGTATATGGCAGCATGTGTATACAGATATTTATAACGCGGGCATCCCGGGCATGCCTTTGTGTAGGTCCCTCCAGTGACCGTCTGGTGTTGCCCAGGCATTACAAATCCCCAATTGTCTTACCGTTATGGGTGACTACCAGGGAGGCGCGGGTCTTCAATCAGTCCCCAGGGGCTCCCAATGATTATTAACTTCCCAAATCGAGACTCTCAGCACCGAGCTGAGCCGCCCTCCTCCTAAAAATAGGTCACCCGGACGCCCTTTTGTCCTTGCGCGGTGACGCCGTGACGTCATGCCGTTGTGACGTCACTAAGAGGCTGGCGGCTGGCTGTGGCTGTGGCTATGGCGGCCCTGATGCCCGCTGGTATATTTATAAGGCGCCGGGTGCCTAGGACTGGGACACGTGCGCCCTCGCCGGCTCACACTGGAGTCCCTGGATGCCCGGGTCTATTATTGTAAGGGCAGGAGGACGGACCGCCCTTATGGAGCCATCAATGAGAGCCCGTTATCTACAGGGCGTTGATGAGAGAGATGGGACAGTCTGCCCCCCCCCCCTCTCTCCCTCCTCACTCACCACCTCCCCCCTCCCACCCCGCTCCTCACCCACAACCTCCACCCTCCCTCCCTCCCCCTTCCCCTCCCCTCCCCCTCCCCATCCCCTCCCCCTCCCCATTCCCTCTCCCTCTCGCATCAAATCTCTCATCAAATCGAACTTCCGTTTCAACGGATTTATTTTGATGCATTATTCTGATTTCATTCCCGACTGACTCTCCATAGCTTGTTGCATTATTTAGCGAGCTCTTTGTGTGACCTGTATAACGAACATTGGCCATCGTCCCGTTCGCCGAGGAGCCTCCCTACTGACGGCAAACTGGGGCTGCAGATCAACAGGTCGTTGGGTTCGCGCCCGGATACCTATATATACATATGGGGCATGTTTTACCCAACCTCGGGCCAGGGTCCCCGCAGGCTATTTGACCCAGTTTGGCCTGTATGTGCCCAAAAGTGGCCTAAAACACCATGTTTTTTATTGCATGTATTGCGCTGGGTTTTTTTTGTGGTTTTCCACGTGTTGCTGCCATGGTTCTGTCAGTACTCCAGCCCAGTAATGCGGCGTATGCTCATATTCATCATATAGCTTAATATTTATGAGTGGCTCTGGCGCCAGCGACCTTAAAGGTCCTTATGCTGGAGTTTCCCGGTCAAGTGCACTATTTGTTTCACTTCTCGTTTGTAGTTACGTCGCACTTGGTCACATAAATGAATCTTGAGTCTTGGTTTAAACATATTTTTATTTGGCAATTGGAAAGCAGGCAGTCTTGAATCTTGTATCTTTAATCTGAATCAATACATGTTGGTCAGCTGCTTTGGAGGGCTGTAGTGCCACAAGCCCAGCCCGACCTGCGCACTCATACGATTCGCTACAGCGCCAAGTGGTGAGTGACACGTGTATTGTGTTATAAAGAGTGACATCTCATACGTGAACGTAACTGAACGCATATTATATATACACAGACCCACTGCGAGTACCACAACATGATTAAATCTAATACTGTTTGATGGAAACACTGGTACGCTCCTGAGCAACAATAATTATTTAGCAACAGCGTTGTCTCCTAATGGTTCATTAGCGGCTACGACACCAGTGACCCGGATGTGCGGTATCGGATTATATATAGTTCGTCCGCTGTTAATTATAACCCTGTGTGGCATGGTTACGTGATCCGCCCACTCCTCCATGCAATCCGACGGTCATCGTCGCATACTGTGACGAAGCGAGAAGACCAATTGGTGTCAATTATCGGGGTGCCCGCGTGTAGTGGCGGCTGTGGAGGTGGGTGTGCTGGGTGTGGTGGGTGTGGTGGCTGTGGTGGTAGGTGTGGTGGGTGTGGTGGCGGCTGTGGTGGTGTATTTAGTGGTGACTGTGGTGGTGGATTTGGTGGTGGCTGTGGTGGTGGCTGTGGTGGCTGTAGTGGCTGTGGTGGTGGATGTGGTGGCTGTGGTGGCTGTGATGGTGACTGTGATGGTGGCTGTGGTGGTTGTGGTGGCTGTGGTGGGTGTAGTGGTGGCTGTGGTGGGTGTGGTGGTGGCTGTGGTGGTGGTTGTGGTGGTTGTGGTGGCTGTGGTGGGTGTGGTGGTGGCTGTGGTGGCTGTGGTGGCTGTGATGGCTGTGGTGGGTGGGGAGGTGGCTGTGGTGGTTGTAGTGGCTGTGGTGGGTGTGGTGGCTATGGTGGCTGTGGTGGCTGTGGTGACTGTGGTGGCTGTGGTGGTGGCTGTGGCAAATGTAGTAGTGGCTGTGGTGGTGGATTTGGTGGTGGCTGTGGTGGTGGCTATGGTGGTGGCTGTGGTGGCTATGGTGGCTATGGTGGCTGTAGTGGCTGTGATGGTGGATTTGGTGGTGACTATGGTGGCTGTGGTGGCTGTGGTGGTGGCTGTGGTGATTGCGGTGGTGGCTGTGGTGGTGGCTGCGATGGTGTCTGTGGTGGCTGTGGTGGTGGCTGTGATGGTGGCTGTGGTGGCTGTGGTGGTCGTGGTCGTCTTATTAGTTATGTGGTCGTGGTAGCTCTAGTGACTCTGCCACTTATTCAAGCAATCATCATAACAAGAGATTTGCCGACAGATGCCATGAGTAAAGAAGAGGTTTTATGGTTCCCGGGGGCCTTAAGTACATTGAGTACACTGAGTACATCTTAAAGGGGAAAAACAAACAGGGTTCAAGACGAAAGGAACTTGGGATCTTGGAAAGAGAGAGCCTGAAAGAAGAGATGGAGAGAGACAGAGAGAGCCTGAAAGAAGAGATGGAGAGAGACAGAGAGAGCCCGAAAGAAGAGATGGAGAGAGACAGAGAGAGCCCGAAAGAAGAGATGGAGAGAGACAGAGAGAGCCCCAAAGAAGAGATGGAGAGAGACAGAGAGAGCCCGAAAGAAGAGATGGAGAGAGACAGAGAGAGCCCGAAAGAAGAGATGGAGAGAGACAGAGAGAGCCCCAAAGAAGAGATGGAGAGAGACAGAGAGAGCCTGAAAGAAGAGATGGAGAGAGACAGAGAGAGCCTCAAAGAAGAGATGGAGAGAGACAGAGAGGGCCTGAAAGAAGAGATGGAGAGAGACAGAGAGAGCCTGAAAGAAGAGATGGAGAGAGACAGAGAGAGCCTGAAAGAAGAGATGGAGAGAGACAGAGAGAGCCTGAAAGAAGAGATGGAGAGAGACAGAGAGAACCCGAAAGAAGAGATGGTCAGAGACAGAGAGAGCCCAAAAGAAGAGATGGAGAGAGACAGAGAGAGCCTGAAAGAAGAGATGGAGAGAGACAGAGAGAGCCTGAAAGAAGAGATGGAGAGAGACAGAGAGGGCCTGAAAGAAGAGATGGAGAGAGACAGAGAGAGCCCCAAAGAAGAGATGGAGAGAGACAGAGAGAGCCTGAAAGAAGAGATGGAGAGAGACAGAGAGAGCCCGAAAGAAGAGATGGTCAGAGACAGAGAGAGCCCGAAAGAAGAGATGGAGAGAGACAGAGAGAGCCCGAAAGAAGAGATGGAGAGAGACAGAGAGAGCCCCAAAGAAGAGATGGAGAGAGACAGAGAGAGCCTGAAAGAAGAGATGGAGAGAGACAGAGAGAGCCTGAAAGAAGAGATGGAGAGAGACAGAGAGAGCCTCAAAGAAGAGATGGAGAGAGACAGAGAGAGCCCCAAAGAAGAGATGGAGAGAGACAGAGAGAGCCCGAAAGAAGAGATGGAGAGAGACAGAGAGGGCCCGAAAGAAGAGATGGAGAGAGACAGAGAGGGCCCGAAAGAAGAGATGGAGAGAGACAGAGAGAGCCCGAAAGAAGAGATGGAGAGAGACAGAGAGGGCCCGAAAGAAGAGATGGAGAGAGACAGAGAGGGCCCGAAAGAAGAGATGGAGAGAGACAGAGAGAGCCCGAAAGAAGAGATGGAGAGAGACAGAGAGAGCCCGAAAGAAGAGATGGAGAGAGACAGAGAGAGCCCCAAAGAAGAGATGGAGAGAGACAGAGAGAGCCCGAAAGAAGAGATGGAGAGAGACAGAGAGAGCCTGAAAGAAGAGATGGAGAGAGACAGAGAGAGCCTGAAAGAAGAGATGGAGAGAGACAGAGAGAGCCTCAAAGAAGAGATGGAGAGAGACAGAGAGAGCCCCAAAGAAGAGATGGAGAGAGACAGAGAGAGCCCGAAAGAAGAGATGGAGAGAGACAGAGAGGGCCCGAAAGAAGAGATGGAGAGAGACAGAGAGGGCCCGAAAGAAGAGATGGAGAGAGACAGAGAGAGCCCGAAAGAAGAGATGGAGAGAGACAGAGAGAGCCCGAAAGAAGAGATGGAGAGAGACAGAGAGAGCCCCAAAGAAGAGATGGAGAGAGACAGAGAGAGCCCGAAAGAAGAGATGGAGAGAGACAGAGAGGGCCCGAAAGAAGAGATGGAGAGAGACAGAGAGAGCCCGAAAGAAGAGATGGAGAGAGACAGAGAGAGCCCGAAAGAAGAGATGGAGAGAGACAGAGAGGGCCCGAAAGAAGAGATGGAGAGAGACAGAGAGGGCCCGAAAGAAGAGATGGAGAGAGACAGAGAGGGCCCGAAAGAAGAGATGGAGAGAGACAGAGAGGGCCCGAAAGAAGAGATGGAGAGAGACAGAGAGAGCCCGAAAGAAGAGATGGAGAGAGACAGAGAGAGCCCGAAAGAAGAGATGGAGAGAGACAGAGAGAGCCCGAAAGAAGAGATGGAGAGAGACAGAGAGAGCCCGAAAGAAGAGATGGAGAGAGACAGAGAGAGCCCCAAAGAAGAGATGGAGAGAGACAGAGAGAGCCCGAAAGAAGAGATGGAGAGAGACAGAGAGGGCCCGAAAGAAGAGATGGAGAGAGACAGAGAGAGCCCGAAAGAAGAGATGGAGAGAGACAGAGAGAGCCCGAAAGAAGAGATGGAGAGAGACAGAGAGGGCCCGAAAGAAGAGATGGAGAGAGACAGAGAGGGCCCGAAAGAAGAGATGGAGAGAGACAGAGAGAGCCCGAAAGAAGAGATGGAGAGAGACAGAGAGAGCCCGAAAGAAGAGATGGAGAGAGACAGAGAGAGGCCGAAAGAAGAGATGGAGAGAGACAGAGAGAGCCCGAAAGAAGAGATGGAGAGAGACAGAGAGAACCCGAAAGAAGAGATGGAGAGAGACAGAGAGAGCCCGAAAGAAGAGATGGAGAGAGACAGAGAGAGCCCGAAAGAAGAGATGGAGAGAGACAGAGAGAACCCGAAAGAAGAGATGGAGAGAGTCAGAGAGAGCCCCAAAGAAGAGATGGAGAGAGACAGAGAGAGCCCGAAAGAAGAGATGGAGAGAGACAGAGAGAGCCTGAAAGAAGAGATGGAGAGAGACAGAGAGAGCCTGAAAGAAGAGATGGAGAGAGACAGAGAGAGCCTCAAAGAAGAGATGGAGAGAGACAGAGAGAGCCCCAAAGAAGAGATGGAGAGAGACAGAGAGAGCCCGAAAGAAGAGATGGAGAGAGACAGAGAGGGCCCGAAAGAAGAGATGGAGAGAGACAGAGAGGGCCCGAAAGAAGAGATGGAGAGAGACAGAGAGAGCCCGAAAGAAGAGATGGAGAGAGACAGAGAGAGCCCGAAAGAAGAGATGGAGAGAGACAGAGAGAGCCCCAAAGAAGAGATGGAGAGAGACAGAGAGAGCCCGAAAGAAGAGATGGAGAGAGACAGAGAGGGCCCGAAAGAAGAGATGGAGAGAGACAGAGAGAGCCCGAAAGAAGAGATGGAGAGAGACAGAGAGAGCCCGAAAGAAGAGATGGAGAGAGACAGAGAGGGCCCGAAAGAAGAGATGGAGAGAGACAGAGAGGGCCCGAAAGAAGAGATGGAGAGAGACAGAGAGGGCCCGAAAGAAGAGATGGAGAGAGACAGAGAGGGCCCGAAAGAAGAGATGGAGAGAGACAGAGAGAGCCCGAAAGAAGAGATGGAGAGAGACAGAGAGAGCCCGAAAGAAGAGATGGAGAGAGACAGAGAGAGCCCGAAAGAAGAGATGGAGAGAGACAGAGAGAGCCCGAAAGAAGAGATGGAGAGAGACAGAGAGAGCCCCAAAGAAGAGATGGAGAGAGACAGAGAGAGCCCGAAAGAAGAGATGGAGAGAGACAGAGAGGGCCCGAAAGAAGAGATGGAGAGAGACAGAGAGAGCCCGAAAGAAGAGATGGAGAGAGACAGAGAGAGCCCGAAAGAAGAGATGGAGAGAGACAGAGAGGGCCCGAAAGAAGAGATGGAGAGAGACAGAGAGGGCCCGAAAGAAGAGATGGAGAGAGACAGAGAGAGCCCGAAAGAAGAGATGGAGAGAGACAGAGAGAGCCCGAAAGAAGAGATGGAGAGAGACAGAGAGAGGCCGAAAGAAGAGATGGAGAGAGACAGAGAGAGCCCGAAAGAAGAGATGGAGAGAGACAGAGAGAACCCGAAAGAAGAGATGGAGAGAGACAGAGAGAGCCCGAAAGAAGAGATGGAGAGAGACAGAGAGAGCCCGAAAGAAGAGATGGAGAGAGACAGAGAGAACCCGAAAGAAGAGATGGAGAGAGTCAGAGAGAGCCCGAAAGAAGAGATGGAGAGAGACAGAGAGAACCCGAAAGAAGAGATGGAGAGAGACAGAGAGAGCCTGAAAGAAGAGATGGAGAGAGACAGAGAGGGCCCGAAAGAAGAGATGGAGAGAGACAGAGAGAGCCTGAAAGAAGAGATGGAGAGAGACAGAGAGAGCCTGAAAGAAGAGATGGAGAGAGACAGAGAGAGCCTGAAAGAAGAGATGGAGAGAGACAGAGAGAGCCCGAAAGGAGAGATGGAGAGAGACAGAGAGAGCCTGAAAGAAGAGATGGAGAGAGACAGAGAGAGCCTGAAAGAAGAGATGGAGAGAGACAGAGAGAGCCCGAAAGAAGAGATGGAGAGAGACAGAGAGAGCCCGAAAGAAGAGATGGAGAGAGACAGAGAGAGCCCGAAAGAAGAGATGGAGAGAGACAGAGAGAGCCTGAAAGAAGAGATGGAGAGAGACAGAGAGAGCCTGAAAGAAGAGATGGAGAGAGACAGAGAGAGCCCGAAAGAAGAGATGGAGAGAGACAGAGAGAGCCCGAAAGAAGAGATGGAGAGAGACAGAGAGAGCCCGAAAGAAGAGATGGAGAGAGACAGAGAGAGCCCGAAAGAAGAGATGGAGAGAGACAGAGAGAGCCCCAAAGAAGAGATGGAGAGAGACAGAGAGAGCCCGAAAGAAGAGATGGAGAGAGACAGAGAGAGCCCGAAAGAAGAGATGGAGAGAGACAGAGAGAGACCGGAAGAAGAGATGGAGAGAGACAGAGAGAGCCTGAAAGAAGAGATGGAGAGAGACAGAGAGAGCCCCAAAGAAGAGATGGAGAGAGACAGAGAGAGCCTGAAAGAAGAGATGGAGAGAGACAGAGAGGGCCCCAAAGAAGAGATGGAGAGAGACAGAGAGAGACCGGAAGAAGAGATGGAGAGAGACAGAGAGAGCCCCAAAGAAGAGATGGAGAGAGACAGAGAGAGCCCCAAAGAAGAGATGGAGAGAGACAGAGAGAGCCTGAAAGAAGAGATGGAGAGAGACAGAGAGGGCCTGAAAGAAGAGATGGAGAGAGACAGAGAGAGACCGGAAGAAGAGATGGAGAGAGACAGAGAGAGCCCCAAAGAAGAGATGGAGAGAGACAGAGAGAGCCCGGAAGAAGAGATGGAGAGAGACAGAGAGAGCCTGAAAGAAGAGATGGAGAGAGACAGAGAGAGCCCGAAAGAAGAGATGGAGAGAGACAGAGAGAGCCCCAAAGAAGAGATGGAGAGAGACAGAGAGAGCCTGAAAGAAGAGATGGAGAGAGACAGAGAGAGCCCCAAAGAAGAGATGGAGAGAGACAGAGAGAGCCTGAAAGAAGAGATGGAGAGAGACAGAGAGAGCCCGGAAGAAGAGATGGAGAGAGACAGAGAGAGCCTGAAAGAAGAGATGGAGAGAGACAGAGAGAGCCCCAAAGAAGAGATGGAGAGAGACAGAGAGAGCCTGAAAGAAGAGATGGAGAGAGACAGAGAGAGCCCCAAAGAAGAGATGGAGAGAGACAGAGAGAGCCTGAAAGAAGAGATGGAGAGAGACAGAGAGAGCCTGAAAGAAGAGATGGAGAGAGACAGAGAGAGCCCGGAAGAAGAGATGGAGAGAGACAGAGAGAGCCTGAAAGAAGAGATGGAGAGAGACAGAGAGAGCCTCAAAGAAGAGATGGAGAGAGACAGAGAGAGCCTCAAAGAAGAGATGGAGAGAGACAGAGAGAGCCCGGAAGAAGAGATGGAGAGAGACAGAGAGAGCCTGAAAGAAGAGATGGAGAGAGACAGAGAGAGCCTGAAAGAAGAGATGGAGAGAGACAGAGAGAGCCCCAAAGAAGAGATGGAGAGAGACAGAGAGAGCCTCAAAGAAGAGATGGAGAGAGACAGAGAGGGCCTGAAAGAAGAGATGGAGAGAGACAGAGAGAGCCTGAAAGAAGAGATGGAGAGAGACAGAGAGAGCCCCAAAGAAGAGATGGAGAGAGACAGAGAGAGCCCGGAAGAAGAGATGGAGAGAGACAGAGAGAGCCTGAAAGAAGAGATGGAGAGAGACAGAGAGAGCCCCAAAGAAGAGATGGAGAGAGACAGAGAGAGCCCGGAAGAAGAGATGGAGAGAGACAGAGAGAGCCTCAAAGAAGAGATGGAGAGAGACAGAGAGAGCCCGGAAGAAGAGATGGAGAGAGACAGAGAGAGCCTGAAAGAAGAGATGGAGAGAGACAGAGAGAGCCCCAAAGAAGAGATGGAGAGAGACAGAGAGAGCCTGAAAGAAGAGATGGAGAGAGACAGAGAGAGCCCCAAAGAAGAGATGGAGAGAGACAGAGAGAGCCCGGAAGAAGAGATGGAGAGAGACAGAGAGAGCCTGAAAGAAGAGATGGAGAGAGACAGAGAGAGCCCCAAAGAAGAGATGGAGAGAGACAGAGAGAGCCCGGAAGAAGAGATGGAGAGAGACAGAGAGAGCCTGAAAGAAGAGATGGAGAGAGACAGAGAGAGCCTCAAAGAAGAGATGGAGAGAGACAGAGAGAGCCCCAAAGAAGAGATGGAGAGAGACAGAGAGAGACCGGAAGAAGAGATGGAGAGAGACAGAGAGAGCCTGAAAGAAGAGATGGAGAGAGACAGAGAGAGCCTGAAAGAAGAGATGGAGAGAGACAGAGAGAGACCGGAAGAAGAGATGGAGAGAGACAGAGAGAGCCTGAAAGAAGAGATGGAGAGAGACAGAGAGAGCCTGAAAGAAGAGATGGAGAGAGACAGAGAGAGCCTGAAAGAAGAGATGGAGAGAGACAGAGAGAGCCCGAAAGAAGAGATGGAGAGAGACAGAGAGAGCCCCAAAGAAGAGATGGAGAGAGACAGAGAGAGCCTCAAAGAAGAGATGGAGAGAGACAGAGAGAGCCCCAAAGGAGAGATGGAGAGAGACAGAGAGAGCCCGAAAGAAGAGATGGAGAGAGACAGAGAGAGCCCCAAAGAAGAGATGGAGAGAGGCAGAGAGAGCCTGAAAGAAGAGGTGGAGAGAGACAGAGAGAGCCTGAAAGAAGAGATGGAGAGAGACAGAGAGAGCCTGAAAGAAGAGATGGAGAGAGACAGAGAGAGCCTGAAAGAAGAGATGGAGAGAGACAGAGAGAGCCCCAAAGAAGAGATGGAGAGAGACAGAGAGGGCCTGAAAGAAGAGATGGAGAGAGACAGAGAGAGCCCGAAAGAAGAGATGGAGAGAGACAGAGAGAGCCTGAAAGAAGAGATGGAGAGAGACAGAGAGAGCCTGAAAGAAGAGATGGAGAGAGACAGAGAGAGCCCCAAAGGAGAGATGGAGAGAGACAGAGAGAGCCTGAAAGAAGAGATGGAGAGAGACAGAGAGAGCCCCAAAGAAGAGATGGAGAGAGACAGAGAGAGCCCCAAAGAAGAGATGGAGAGAGGCAGAGAGAGCCTGAAAGAAGAGATGGAGAGGGACAGAGAGAGCCTGAAAGGAGAGATGGAGAGAGACAGAGAGAGCCTGAAAGAAGAGATGGAGAGAGACAGAGAGAGCCTGAAAGAAGAGATGGAGAGAGACAGAGAGAGCCCGAAAGAAGAGATGGAGAGAGACAGAGAGAGCCTGAAAGAAGAGATGGAGAGATTCAGAGAGAGCCTGAAAGAAGAGATAGAGAGAGACAGAGAGAGCCCGAAAGAAGAGATGGAGAGAGACAGAGAGAGCCTGAAAGAAGAGATGGAGAGAGACAGAGAGAGCCTGAAAGAAGAGATGGAGAGAGACAGAGAGAGCGCGAAAGAAGAGATGGAGAGAGACAGAGAGAGCCTGAAAGAAGAGATGGAGAGAGACAGAGAGAGCCCCAAAGAAGAGATGGAGAGAGGCAGAGAGAGCCTGAAAGAAGAGATGGAGAGAGACAGAGAGAGCCCGAAAGAAGAGATGGAGAGAGACAGAGAGAGCGCGAAAGAAGAGATGGAGAGAGACAGAGAGAGCCTGAAAGAAGAGATGGAGAGAGACAGAGAGAGCCTGAAAGAAGAGATGGAGAGAGACAGAGAGAGCCTGAAAGAAGAGATGGAGAGAGACAGAGAGAGCCTGAAAGAAGAGATGGAGAGAGACAGAGAGAGCCCCAAAGAAGAGATGGAGAGAGACAGAGAGAGCCTGAAAGAAGAGATGGAGAGAGACAGAGAGAGCCTGAAAGAAGAGATGGAGAGAGACAGAGAGAGCCTGAAAGAAGATATGGAGAGAGACAGAGAGAGCCTGAAAGAAGAGATGGAGAGAGACAGAGAGAGCCTGAAAGAAGAGATGGAGAGAGACAGAGAGAGCCTGAAAGAAGAGATGGAGAGAGACAGAGAGAGCCTGAAAGAAGAGATGGAGAGAGACAGAGAGAGCCCCAAAGAAGAGATGGAGAGAGACAGAGAGAGCGAGAGACCGAGAAGAAGTGGGTCGGAGAGGGTCGGAGAGAGGTATACGAGTGACAGGACTCCATTTCCTGGCCACCTACCACATATCGCCTTCTTATGTCTTACGTTTTTAACCCCCGGATTGCTAATTTAATTGCGATGTTTCGTACGTTGCGCGTGCGCAAACCTGACATGCGTCGACGCTCAAATAATCCACTCGTTTCATGCGCGTGGCGCATTAATGCATAACAAAGTGAATGCAGAAAGTAATCCTGTCTGAAGTCACTGCTCGCGCGGCACGAATGTGGGTGTACCATGACCATTAGGGTCTATCATTGCCCAATTCATCCAAATCGTCACAAAGGAAACCCTGGCATGGTCGCAACGCCATAATTACAGGTAGAAAATACTACTTTATTACCATTATGGTTTGGCTCCGTACACAATGGATTCAGGAGTATCAATATTGAATGAAGCTATTCATGGAAGGATTGAGTCGTCGGCATCCTGGACGGGATCCGAGACACCTGGCTTTGGCATGTGCTGTGGATCCGGGAAATTGCGATAGAGAGAGAAATAATGTACGAGGTATCAACCTGAAGTCATGTATAATTATGTCAGTTGTTTTGCTCGGATGGAGTGGCATGTCCATGCACGTGAGACGAAAGCTTTCATTGGTGACAATCTCTCCGCGTGACAAGTTGTTGCCATTACCAGGAGCCGCTCTTGAAGACAAGGGCAATATTGCAGAACAGCAAAAACCCGCTTGGTAGCTTTCGCCGAGAGAGGGATTCACTGGGAGAGGGAGGGGAGGGAGGGGGGGAGGGTCCCGAGGGAGCCTAAATAGCTTATGTTGGAACAACAGCCCCTAAACCACGCCTTCGCAAAGGGCTTCATTATTACCCGGAATGCTCTCTCGCATTCCCCACATCACATGTTATTCGTTATTTAGTGCAAACCCAGGCTAGTTTTCGCTAATTTTGGGGCCGGGGTGTTAAATAATTCATTCTCAGTCGCCGGTGGTTTGACTGTCGCTTGGCGCTGACGTGCAATGCAAGCGGGGCCTGCGAAGGACCCGAGAAGTTGTTATCCGGCTTCTGCCTTCGGGGTCACGCCTTCGTTAACCGGCCACGTGACCCACCACGCGGTCTGACGCCTCAAGGAGGCTGTGACGTCATCACGACCGAGTGGTTCACATCCGGGTACTTTGCAAAAACAGGAAGTAGAATTACATTCACCCTGACAACGTATAATAATGCAGGCTTGGAAGAGACGCTCGTTGAGCTTGTAACCCCGCTGCCTGTGAACCTTTATGCAATGGCTGGTAATGTCACAATAAATACCGTAGACACTTATACATTGTATGTGAAGAAATATGCATACATACACGGGTTTTGCAATAAGCAGGAAGGATGACGTATGATTTGATCAGATGGTTCTTTGTAGTCTCTCAACAGAATGCTATTATTTAGTAATTTTTATTTATTATTTATGCACCCCCCCCCCCCCACTCCGCCATTGCTTCGCATACCTCATTATGTTCCCGACGAACGGAACAAAGGCATAACCATCTAGTTATATTGTAAATATGTTGGATTTTTGCCACATTATGTGCTACTCTAATCAAATCAGACATAATTAAATTACGATTATTATTTTATCACAAAAACAACTGTTATGAGCTACATTACGTTTATATGATACTGCGGCTCATAAAAACTGGTGTGTTTAAAACTATAGCGCATTCATTACCTACTTCTACGAAATCTTGTTATTTTGCCTCCAGTAGAATGTGTCCCCCAAAAACAATGTGCCTTTTCCTTCGCACATCGAACTTTCCGTTACGTAATTACATGGCAATTACAAGACGTCATCACTCATTATCAGACCTCACGACCTTCTCGATGGAAGCCTAAGATATAAATATATGGTCACATTTTATGCTAATGTTAAAGGTGGAGTATTTCGTGGTTAGAATGCTTTGATGCCATTTAATGCAGGCAACTAGTTTCGATCTCAACGTCCATCCCTGCATCTTATATTCCCCGTGCATCGCTGCAAAATGGCGGATTCTTTTCTGCGGAGTAATTAATCAGCAGAAGAGTGCTACGGTACCGATTGACATTCATTGCAGCTTTACTAAAAGGAAATTTACTGCACGAAACAGTTGCAAATACAGACAAGTATACAACAGGTACAAAATAAAAATTATTCGTAACATATATTCTTAAAATTAACATCTGGTAGATTAATATAGTATTGGGTCCAAAATGCTCATAATATAACGTTTTTTAATTGTATGCAACTATACATATTTAACCTATTTTCATTATATATTTAATCCATTTATACTATATATTTAGTATATTTTGATTATGTGTTTTAAAAATCTATTTAATATAGCTTTGACTTCGATATATGCCATTAATGTGCAGTGATGACATTGGTTTATTACTTGAAGATCATGGCGCGTTGGTTTGTTTCCACATCTCTCTCCTTTAATTGACTGGTGTGGACAATAGATCCCTGGCTCGAAATTAATTAGTCATACAAGAGCAGATGCCCATGAACGTTCTGAACGATCTAATCTGGGGCATGTTTCATCCCAACCATTTCCCCGGTGGTCCCGTGGCCTACTTTAATCATCGTTTGTAAAAAACAGGGCTAAACCAACAATCGTTTCATTTCATGGGTCTGTCATAAATGCTGTCACTCTGCCAGCAGAGGGAGCTCGTTTCTCACATCACCTCTGCCCCACGTCAACGCCCACCTCACGGTTGACCTCAACGGAGATTTTATTTGATGCCAGACTGCGAATTTATGTTCGATTAGATTCACTTTAATTTTCGGGTATGAACGATAATTTTTATGGTTAAATGTGACGTGGGGCAGAGGGACTCTGGCGTAAGCGTCACGCCCTCTACCGGGAGATCGAAATGGTTTATCACACACAGTTCGGGAAGAGGAACCAGGGATATGACTGTCGGTGTCTCGTTTCACTGGGCGTCTCGTGTGTGAGATCTCGCGTCACGGTGACGGGCTATCTGTGGCTGAAAGAAGGGAGAAAAACTGTTGCGCTGATGCTCACCCCGCCCGCCGTGTGGCGCCACGGGTTCCACTCAGTGCTTGGGTCTACGGCACACGCGACGTTTGACTAAGTGACCGTTGATGTGGTGACAGTGGGAGTGGGGATGAGCAAGAGGGGGGAGGGGGGGGGAGGGGAGAAGACCTAGCTGTCCAGGGTGTGAGACACCGTCGGTCACCCCTGCCGGGCGATCAAGACACGCTCAGGGGGGTGTCGAGGGTTTACGTGCGTCCATCACCCCGCCACCTTCCCGGGCAAGGCAAGGCAAGGCAAGCCCAAGCCGAGCCAACCAGGGGAGGCCAGTGGAGGCAGGGCACTGTCTGCGGGTCTGCTGGTCCGTGGGCTGGGCTGAGCTAAGCTGGCCTGTTCAAACGCCAAGTGGCTCCCGGGTTCAGATGCTTGTCTTTAACCACGGCGTCCGCAGGCAGGGTGGGGCACCAGGCTGGAGAAACAGCCAGCCAGGCAGGCAGGGACTGAGCCAGCCAGGCAGGCAGGCAGAGACGGACTGACCCAGGCAGGCACGGAGGTAGGGAGGCCACTGAAGCAGCACGCATGCAGGCAGTCACACGTACCGAGAGCCCAGGCGTGGCCTGAGGGATAGGGCAAGTGTGAGGGTGAGGAAGAGACAGCATAGAGAGAAACGAAAAGACAAGAGGGAAGTATAGAAAACAGAGTGAGATACATAGCCAGAGGGACAGGGAGCGAGGTGACACACACAGGCTGGTTCCCTGACCCCAGTCCGCTGTCTACCGTTGGCGGTTCTTCTCGCGCGCTGGCCGGACCGTTCGCAGTGCCTCTGGCGGCGACCGCGCACACCATCGGCCCCCAGACTGCTACTGGTTAATACCAGGGGCCGGGCGGCGGGTTGACACAGGAAGAGCGGGAGCCGAGACCCCCCCACCCCCCGTTTTTTTTCTTTCTCACACGGACCACCTGAAATGACACCTCGATGTCAGTGGCATTTACATTCAACACCTGAGTCGGTGAATGCACGCTGCCGTGCGAGGACCCTCCCCCCACCCTCCCACCCCCCCGGGCCATCACCACCCCGCTAATCGAAGGACCGAATAATCGACTTATATATATATATATATATATATATATATATGTACACATCGCGTCTGAGTCGATTTGCGGGCAAACAGTGTAAAGGATTTGCTCCTACGGGTCAACACTCAGACTGGATACCACGAATAGACTTCACGCTGACAATCCTGCTAGTGAGTGGTCAAAACCACCGTTATACGCGATATTATACGGCGGAATGAGACATGTGCTGACCTCTTGCCTAAAGGGACACAGGTGAAGTCCTCCCAGAGTGCTGCCCCAAATATCAGACATGTTTGCCGTGTACCCAGGTGCGAAGAATCAGTCTCCATGCTCCTCCTGTCTCAAGTGGCAGTCACTGATGGCGTAGCCTCTGACTCCAAGGTGAAGGTCACTGGAATCGGTCTGCCACTGGCCGGCCTGGCGGGGAGAAGACCACGTTAAATATATATATATATATACGACACAGTCGTCGTTGTGATTATCGCAGTAAGCGTGACGTGCGTGCTGTAACCAATTGGTGAATAGTTGGGGTGAAAAGTTTCATTCACTGGATATCTATCTGTATAAATCGTCAGCGGTTAAAGTGGCCCGTTGGTGGGTGCACGGAGCAGTCTGTTAATGAGCGTTGTATCGATTAAATGCTGACGTTTCCATTCCATTGGGACGGACATACATAGCATTGTTCTCATAACTGAACACCGATATCAACAAACTCATGCGGTAATCGGTTCCGATGAGATGGACATATCGCAGGTCGATATAAAAAAAGTGACCCTGCTGAGCTAGCTAGGATACGCCCAGGCACAGTGGTTCGCCCTGCGGCGGCCGGCATCAAGGAATACCCCGGCTACCCACCCCTGCCTGACCCAAGCACCCACCCTCGCTCCCACCATGGCCAACCTTCGGAAGGGGGACTTCGGCGGCTCACTGGATGAGATTAATACGCGCGAGTCCCGGGGTGAGGTCTTCAAGGAGTCCCTGGGCCTCCTCCGCCGCGCGTTCACCTCCAAGAAGAAGAAGCGCTCGAAGAAAGCTCCCAGCGGGGCCACCAAGGGGCAGTACCTGGCCGTGCCCCAGGCCCACTACACCCGCCCGTGCCCCGGGTCTCCCGCCGCCGCCGCCGCCGCCGCCGCTGCCGGCGGGGACTCACCCTCGGGGAGACGCTCCCCCGGGGGTAAGGAACCCCTGAGGGCTGTGAGGTCCAACCCCATCCCTGGCACGGACAGGTAGGTCGATACCCCCCCGCGCGGTGCCCCCATTCATTACTCCCCCCCCCCTCCATCAATGATCTGTCACGCCACTAGCTGCTCCGCCACGCTGTGCATTTTGTTCTACCTATCTGGCTACGCTGCTTACGGTACTGTTTACAGTTTACCATTTTTACAGTTTACCATGTTTACGCCTACTAACGCCCAGACAGCAGATCCGGGTGCGTTAATCGAACCCGGAATCCCGCATATCATCTGTCTCGTTGCTGGTCTGGCCTGGATTATTCCTAGCGTACGGGGGCCTAATCGTCGTTTTGCCCATCCTGTTTGAAAGGACATAGGCCTATATACGGGTGTGTTTGGCAGTGTAGGGTGACTTGAGAACTTCTCACGTAACGCGGGACATAACACTCACGCGTAGTTTCTCTGAACGAATAACGTTTACGTGTTTAGCCTAAGGACATCTTAGGCTATGTAAAAAAGAAAATAATCTATCATGCTCTGTTTAACCTAGGGAGATCTTAGGCTATGAAAAAATTAAAATAATCTATCATTCTCTGTTTAGCCTAAGGACATCTTAGGCTATGTACAGATGAAAATAATCTATCATTATCTGCATATTAAGTACATATACAATATACAAGAACTGAATTGTATGTTAAATACAGACACAGATACAAAACTAGTATATCTGCTACATGCTTGAAAAGATGGCTGTCTGGGGCATTGCGTTGTGTAAATAAGGATATTTGCTGTTGTCTTGTGCTATTAAGGGCAGGGTATGCGGGGTCACATGACAATACAATCATACAATACACCAATGTGCCGTTATATTAGACTAAAAAGCGTTAAATTGGATTACATGTTGTAGAAGTGATCAGACCTCAATCACCTGGGGCTGTATTCATACACCACACCTAGCTTACGCATGAAAAGTGTATTTTCGGCGTATCCTCACCAGTTCGCTGTGGTGGTGCTCATGATGAAGAAATCGTATTCAATATAATTTTAGCACTTTCATAATGCAGAAAATCCACTTCTTGGGTGAATACCTATATATTTGGAACCGGATGAACGCAAGTGGATTCGGGGCTTAGTCGGGTAGAGTTTCCATGTAAACGATGGGTGATTTTAGTCGACTAAACCCCATAGCCGGCTGAACTATGTACGTGACATAGGCCGCTGGGTACGGGTGTAGCCGATCTCCCGGCAGAGGGCGTTACGCTTGCGCCATAGTCCCTCTGCCCCACGTCAAATTTAACCATCAGAATTATCCTTCATACGCGAAAATTGAGATGAATCTAATCGAAGATAAATTCGCAGTTTGGCATCAAATACACCATTGTTTAGCATTTACTGTGCCACTGGTACCATACATGACGAATACATTTGAGTTTGATTAATTTGAAGCCATGTCACTTTCGAACTATATTTTCAAGTGCGGTCGAGGTCAAAGGCGTGAAGCGTTTTGAACTTTGACCCCGTGTTATATTGAAATAATTTTTCGCTTAACTCTTCCATATGTGATCAATCGACAACGGAATGTTTATATTTTTCAAATTCAATCGTAAAAAACCCTCTAAAACCATTCGTGACCCCAGGACCGTTGAGGACAATCTTGACTTGGGCGGTGACGGGGGCAGAGGTGATGTGAGGAACGAGCGCCCTCTGCTGGCAGAGTGGGGTGTAACTTCACCCGTTGCAGGACTCGATTCATGGTTTCCAAGTTTCGTGAACCGATTTTGCAGCCAACCGGCCTAGGACTTGATACAGAATTGATATTTGAAACATAGCATATCTGTGCGTAAAAAATACATATTTGGTATGCGAACGAACGTTCGGACGTGAAGTATTTCAAATAACAAGTCGACGCGGGGGGTGAGGGGGTCGCGGTTCTTAAGATCCTCGGCTCGTCACATTTAAGTTTCCTGATGGCTTTCCAATAATCATGTCACTGAGACCAATTATCGTGATGTCAGCCTGCTCGAACATTCCGGGACCTGTGATGGTGAGTTTTGACCCCATTTAAGTGGCTCAGATATATAAGATTGAACCGGTTGACCCTTGGGGTGGCGTACGTATGTACGTATGTACGTACGTATGACAGACGGGCTCAATGATTTATGGACAGCGCAATTAGTTCCCCGTCGTTCGCGTGACAGCTACTGACACCGGACTATGTAACGTTGTAACACATATGCAGGGTATAGTGGGGGACTATCAATTTAAAGGGGGTTTGGAGGGGGGGGGGGGGTGGGGAGTGGCGTGGTTTAAAGAACGTGGACAAATTCAGACATAGTCTGGTTCAGATAATTATCTTCAGATCATCATATCCAGGGCAACATCTCAGTGACATATGTTCGATGGTGCAGACACTGATGTTTATACAGCCACGACCCTCCCCCCCCCCCCCCAGGCCCCTTCCTCCTCATCTTAGCCAGATACACACTGGCCTCGCCACCCTCTCCACACCACCTAGCCACCCCACCCTCTCCACACCACCTAGCCACCCCCCTAGCCACCCAACGCTGGTACCACCACCAAGCCACACTACCTAGCCACCTCCACACTCGACACCACCTAGCCATCCCACCCTCTCCACACCACCTAGCCACCCCCCTAGCCACCCCACACTAGCCACGCCGCCTACCCACAACATAACCACCGACACTAGACACATTAGTTTTCCACTAGGCATATTGATTTGCTTGGTTTCACTAAATATTTCTTGCTATGCAAGCCAATATACCGTGTTGTGAAGAGTTATCTTTTAGTCCCTGACAGTTTTCTGAGAATCATACCAGATCGGCTTAACTTTGTGTGACGCACGTTGAGTTGATTCATGTACCATTACACGTATCCGTCTTAGCCCGTGTGTACTAAAGCTAAAGCCGATGTGGCAGAAAACGTTAATAATGAATATTTGCGTGACATCCGCCTGAAGATCAGGTTGGTTGGTTGGTTTATAAACCACTTTTGGTTCGCGTCAAAGGGAGCAAGAAGGGAAGGGCGGAGCCATGTCCCCGGGGTAACCCCCTACTCTTTGCGAAGAAGGACATGGTATCTTTATCCTGCAACCACCGATCCACGTGCTGTTAGGGTCTCCGGGACCAGAGCACTCAAGGCGAGCGCTGTAACACACTGAGCTATCGAGGCGCCCCCGAAGGTCGTGCGTGTGGCCCCAGGCCAAGCTGCTAATATCAGATATTATATCGTTAACCTTTATTATATATGACGTGCGGCAACTGGGTTAGAATTATCAACAATATCAAGATTAGGAAAAAAGTTGGTTCCCCAATAATTAATCTAGCTGTATGCACTAAATCGATCTCCTCAATGGCAATATGACGATATATATATATCTATGTGACAATATTTATATATGACCATATAGATATATATATATATTCGCATTTTCAGGTTAACAGAAAAACGCAGACGACATTGTCTATCACAGAATCTGATTAATCAGAATGAGATTAATTATTGCTTCGAGGAGTGGCGGGATGGGACGGGGGCGGGAGGAGGGGTGGTGTGATGGGCGGGAGCGAGAGGAGGCGTGGTGTGATGGGTAGGGATGGGGGGAGGTGGGGGGAGGTGAGAGAGGGGTGAGTGGACGGGGCCGTCGCCATACCATGTCGCCTGCCATTCTTCAGGTAGGCCTCCCCAGCCCATAGTTTTATTCACCCCCTTGTCTTGATGCCCCGGTATATCCATCACTGCTGGACGGCCAACGCCTATGTATCACTCCGCCATTGTCGCACAGCCGTGCCATTACCACGGACCGAGCGGCGGCGAGCCTAGGCCTCTCTGTGGCGAGGATCCAGTAATTGGACTAAGACCGATGGGCCGTAAATTTTCAGTGAACAGTGCCATCACCAGATCAGAGTTTATTCATTTAATTCGGCTTCGGCAATCTATTGTAGTGCGCTCCATACTGTCGCCCTTGCTTCGCCCAGCGGCGAGTTACAGTCAACATCAAAGCCTGGTTGACGTTTCAGTGGAGATGCGACATCATTCTGTCCCATTCCGGAGATTATATATTATTACGATTTGGTGGTCATGTCTTATAGGGCTGTACAGTTCTCGCGGGTTCTATATCCGGTTTAGGTCTTTTGGGGACCAACAAGAAAACACGTGCTCTTAGAACGAGTGCGCATCACGCTGGTGCCTTGCTGCAACTGCGTGACTCGCACTCATTGTAGTCAACGTTTTAGTGTTGGGAACCGGCCGGCTGCGCGATTTGTGCGTGAAGAATCGAATGGGTGTGAAACTATTTTTTGTTTGCTTTGGTCCAGGCATGGTTAACTATAAAATCATAATATAATTCAAGATAAGACATTTATCTCTCCATAATGCATGTGGTCCGTTCGAGGAGACTGTTGGAAGCGTTGTATTTTGAGCCAAATCATCGATGTTTACAGTTCTCTGACAAACGGAGCACCATTGTCCTCACCTGCTCAGTCCATATAAGGAGCGTTGTTACGTAACCATAGATACCGCGCGCAGACACGCGCGTCATGATGATTATTACGTCATACGACATGGAAAACCCCGCGCAGCACGTTAGATCGCCTGACACTGACAGTCACTCATGCGACAACCGCATTCTGGTTTATTAACTGCCTAACCGCTCATACATTACATAAATCTACTTGGATGGTTATAATTCGGATATGCACATAACTTCAGTGATTATTTGTGCTTCCAAGGACAGCTTTAGCCGATCTTGTGTGTGAGGCGAGTGAAGGCAAACAACCGGAAGGTAGGCAGCACGTACAGGCCGTTGGTGCTAGGCATTGACGAAGAGCATAGGTGTCCCTGTCTCGTGGGGTCTCGATAAGATCCCAAAGTGACTGTACAGCCCTATAGCATTAAATCTGAAGGCCGCTAAAACGCCGTATTCTGACCCGAACCGCCTTGCTGCCCATGCAATCGACAATCGTTGCCATAGCGACACTGCATAGAACAATGAAACATGACGTCACGCACAAAAGAATTGTAGTTATAGCTTTAAATGGCCCGCTTACATGCCTAGTTGACTAGTTGCCTAGTTGCACGTGCCATGTTTCTTGGCAACAATACATATGGTATAAAAAGGCGACTATGTGGAAAGGCTTGCCATTTGCGGAGAGTCAGTCCCAAAATGCTTTACTTTGGTCGTTGCATGCGGAAATTAAACCAAAGAAGCAGAGACAAGTCAACACCTTAAATTTAAATTCAACTCGCAATAATAGTAATAGCGCGAGTTTTGCATGGCGTCAGGCATGTTATTGGCCCTTCATCAAGCTGTAGCAGCCTTGCCTTGCCTTGCGGCCTCGGGCCGATAATAAAAATTGGCGGGCTGCTACAGCTTGATGTCGGGCCAATATAAAATTGCCTAACGCCCCGCAAACTCGCGCTATTGTCATAATAATACGATTTTATTAAATGCAAAATGAAACCGGTAGTGCTCCCGTACTTTTAGCACAGTGCGCCCCAAGCAGTAATTGAGGTAATGTGGTGGTTTCTTTGGAGATCAATTTAAATGTCGTTAAGGGGACTGCGTGCAGGTTGCAGTAAATTGCTCCTCGGTGGCTCTGACATTTCGTAAGTTTCGAGCCGCCCTTTTGCTGAAAAAGCCTCAGCAAATCGAATCAAGCAAATCAAGTGTTGCTATGGTAACCATCAGGCAAAATAGACATGAGGCGGGGATATATATACTTTATGATATTTAAGTTTAATGTTGTATATGTCATTAGTTTGTCCCTTCCTGTTTCCTGGGCAGCGGCTGATATATCTCTATGCGAAGGAGATAGATATATGTCATGACCTTTCTGAAGATGATGGTGGCATTTGGGCTATCACCAGGGATAATCTAAAAATACATCACGACAAAGACGACATTTGGCTTTCTTCCAGAGCCTCACAACTGAATGACTCAAATTTATTATTGTTTTCAGACCTTTAACAAATATCCAGACTGTGGCAAAACCAGGGTGATCGGGGGATGTGTTTGGGGGGGGGGGGTGGGTGGAGGTGGCAGGTGACAGCGGGTGGCTTTCGGCCTGTTTCCTCCCCAGAAGGAGGCTTTTTCCATGATTTATGAAATTGGCAATATATCGAAAGAAACACAATGTATACCCCCCCCGCCCCGCCTCCCACACCACCATCTCGCCTCCGCTGGGTGTACAGTTGTTCCGTCCTGACACCGAGTTACGTGGTGACTGATGGAAGCACTGACCAAGTGTTTTTGACGTAGGCAACTTAGTCTTCGTCAGGGCCTACTGTTTACCGACACCCCGCCCTCCACCACCATTCCACCTGCTCACTGTACACCGCCCCCCCGCCCTCCACCACCATTCCACCTGCTCACTGTACACCGCCCCCCCCCCCGCCCTCCACCACCATTCCGCCTGTTCACTGTACACGGCCCCCCCGCCCTCCACCACCATTTCACCTGCTCACTGTACACCGCCCCCCCCCCTCCGTCTCCTCTCCTCCTTGGCCCCTCCCTCTCCCCCTTCCACGCCGGCCATAATGGCACAGACTACCTTATTCCGGCGGCGGGCAGGTCACAGATGCTGCCACTGATGAGTTCGTGTCGGGAAGACAGCACACAAACCCGACCCAATCCGCGTCACAGTCGGTATGCACACCACACAACCTCTGCCTGTACCACCATGCTTTACTCCTTCCTTTTTCATCAGGCAAAACCCCTTCCTTTCCCATAATTCCAAACCCTTCCTTTCCCATAATACCTTTTTCTTTCCATAATGCCCAACCCCTTCCTTTCCCTCATTTCCAAACCCCTTCCTTTCCCATAATGCCCAACCCCTTCCTTTCTCATAATGCCCAACCTCTTCCTTTCTCATAATGCCCAACCCCTTCCTTTCCCATAATGCCCAACCCCTTCCTTTCTCATAATGCCGAACCCCTTCCTTTCCCATAATGCCCAACCCCTTCCTTTCCCAAAATGCTCAACCCCTTCCTTTCCCATAATGCCCAACCCCTTTCTTTCTTATAATGCCCAACCCCTTCCTTTCCCATAATGCCCAACCCCTTCCTTTCCCATAATGCCCAACCCCTACCTTTCTCATACTGCCCAACCCCTTCCTTTCCCATAATGCCCAACCCCTTCCTTTCCCATAATTCCCAACCCCTTTCTGTCTCATAATGCTCAACCGCTTCCTTTCCCATAATGCCCAACCCCTTCATTTCCCATAATGCCCAACCCCTTCCTTTCCCATAATGCCCAACCCCTTCCTTTCCCATAATGCCCAACCCCTTCCTTTCCCATAATGCCCAACCCCTTCCTTTCCCATAATTCCCAACCCCTTCCTTTCCCATAATGCCCAACCCCTTCCTTTCCCATAATTCCCAACCCCTTCCTTTCTCATAATGCCCAACCGCTTCCTTTCCCATCATGCCCAACCCATTTCTTTCTCATTAGGCCCAAACCCTTTCTCATAATGGCCAACCCTGTCTTTTCCCGTAATCGTTAGTAGTGAGAACTGATTGAACATTTAAACTGCGGGACACAATCATAGTAGAAGAATGGTGTAGTCAACCGTACCTTGATTTGGATATTTCTGCCCCCCCCCCCCCCCCACCACCCCCACTCCCATGATCTTTGTTCCTCGCTTGATTAAACGTGTGTCTCATTTCTCTTTTTCAGCTTTTCACCCAATCCATGTATCGATTCAACGTAACACAAATGCCACCTAAACCTCATTTCATTTGACTTTAAGGGGTGTGTGGTCGAGTTGCCAACTTAACCTGAACTGTTCTGGGCACCCCTGGATCCGCCACTGTTTCCTGCATATCGCGTGCTACCGCGCAGGCCACTCTTGTCCAGACGCTATTGCAGGGACTGTATGGTGGCAGCCATATTAATAGCATTATCTAATTTTTCATTACATCTTCCGCGATCATCTAACTCTAAACGTCAAATGAAACGATGAAACTCGATCAGTAATTGTGGCGATCTCTATATTTAACGACATGCATTGTGGCCCTTCATAGCTGAGAACGTAGCTCTCGTCACTCTCGAACCCACCATATTATCGCTCAAGTTTATTTTAGTTTAAAGCCTCGCTCCTCCCTCATCCATCATGGACGGCCTATAAATTGCGCCAGTGCTCCAGCTCCACAATCGTGGACAATCAACGGTTAAAAAAAAGAGGTACTAGATATTCACCGTCCCACCGGACAATACCATGCAATAAATATCCACAGACCGCAATCCTCACCGCGTTATCCTGATTACTTTGGGCTTCTTTGTTTTCTATTTTACTCCGACGTTGTTTTAAATTTCAACTAAAAAATCCCACAGAAAGAAATATACATCCTCTACTAATACCGCTGGAATTATCTCCGCTCTATATATTTTTAGCGGCCATTCTACGTGGCTGTCGCATCGCAGATGTTTTTTTGTGTGTAAATGTCAGAATATATTACGAGGTGAAAAATTGTCTCTATGGCATAGGGAAGCCGATTACCTGGACGAGGCCGGACGAGTTGTCGGGGTAATCTCGCTCCAGAACTGGAAACAATAAAGCGACAACGGCGGGGGATATGGTCTGAGCCATCGGCGAGGGACTCCGATGACTTTTTCCAGTGACAGGTGGCCAAGACAGCTCTGAGCCCCCTCTAGGGCTCGTGTTGCCATTAGAAACCAGAGGCAACCCCCCGGGGGCAATGTGAGTGCCTGCATATTTCATTAGCCACACAGAATCTAATTCGGGATTGTCTGACTCACACCGTGTGAGTTGTCGACTCTTTCTGCTGCGGTCGCGTTTCCTGCTCGTCTTCAGTGATATATTGCGTTAATTCGGGGAGGTGGGTGGTCGTAGCAGGAGCAGGTAGTAGGGGAGAGGGGGGGGGGAGATAGCGGGGTGGGATTTAGGAAGCTCCAGGCGCCGGCAAGGCGACTTAATGCTCTAAAAACACTCGACATCGTTCTGGTTAACGGACACCATCCTTGGGATTTGCCAAACTCGGGCTCGATCCTGCGACCGTTGGGCCACATTGCATTAACATTTAAATAACCGTATAACGTATTAAATTTAAAAATATTTCATTTTTTTTAATGCTGTCGCGTGGGGGATACTGAAAGGGCCAGTCTGAAAGCCATGTTGGGACACGCCTGGTAGCTCAATTGCATTTGTACCGTACACATATCTACATAGTATTCCCTCAAGGATGTAAAGATGTAGGCTCAATTGTACCATGATTTAATTGTCTTAATCGACAGAGAGAAAGGTCGCATCCCGTGTCGCCTGTGGCCCGGGTCTCTGGGTCCGCGAATAAAACGTGACTCTCACAAGAAACCTTTGCCGCGCTGCAATAACAGCTACTTTAGCGGTCGACTACGCAGCTGCCTCTCTCTGATTGGATAGTCTAAGAGCTTTCCATACGTGCTATAGCCTGATATTTGTGAATGGGGACATGAATCCTTCCCGGTTGCCTGGTTCCCTCCGATCTGATCACCAACGCCAGGGCAGTTCGCTAGTTCACACACCTACCCCGCTAGCCAGTCAGACAAAAACTGATGATTTGTCCATCAACTGTTGCCACCACGAGATTCAATAGACCGATCCAGGCTGTCAATCATTTAGTGACGTCACTGCTGCTTTTATCCAATCATGTGGTGCATAAAAGGCCTTCCACGTGCGTTAGGTCGGACAAACAAAGCAGCATGTCACTTTGTTGTCAGTTTCAGAGATGAGTACTTCTCACTTGTACCTACCATCAGCTATGATTGTCAATTTCATATTCACTACTGAAGAAAAAGGACTCAAGCGTGGGCGGGGCTTGGTGTCGGAGTGTGGATCGGTCTATTATATCAGAGTTTGACGTACAGTTACGGATAAAGTATGTGATGTCTGCGCTTACTTACATCTGTTTCTGGTCGAACAATGTGAACTGTTTTGCCGTTAGGTGTATAGCACACAGCCCACGTCAGTGTCCATGTATGCTTCAGCCTGGTATGCGATCTCCCACATAACGTTGTGTTCTCTACACTGGGCAACGTTGCCGATGTTGGTGTTTTATTGTTAATCCAGATGCCCTGTGTTCAGCTCACGCTGCGTTTCAATTTGTCAGCGGATAATGCCGCTCAGCCGTGTTCGCTACAACCCCCATTCACCCCGCACACCCCTACCCCCCTCTCATGCAATAATTCCCTAAAAAAGTTAAAAAGCCAAGACGGGGGTTCCGTAATTGCTCCTGCCCGAATGTGAAGCAACTGGTCGAATCTATTTCACGGTAATTAGAACAAAAACAACACGAAGCCACAGTTTAAGTGCATTAGAATGTAGCCTCTTTGGGTGTCTGCCGCAGTTTTGCCCTCGCTTAGTCCTTTTGTTGGTCCCAATGTACCACTCACACATGGGGGGTGGGGGGTGGGGGGTGGGTGAGAGGTAGGAGGCCTTATGGCACATTGGCACACTGGAGGCAGGCAGGCAGGTTCGGGCAAGGGCGGAGGGGGGTGGGGGGTAGGTGGCTGGGGGTAGGGGGTGGGGGGTGGGGGGTGGGGGATGATCTATGAGTACGAATGGCTACATTCGACAGGAAAGTGGGTTGGGGACCTGGGGGGGGGGGCTGGGTTGTTGGGCGATGCTTGTTGATTATTGATAAAGGTTATTCCCCACATACTCTATCACAATCACCCCACCACTTCTTTATTCCTCTCCCCCCCACCCCCATCTCCTCTTACCACCGCCTCACCCCACCCCCACGCCCATCACCGCCATAGACTAGAAAAAACACACGATCCCAACTGAATCATAGTTTAATGCAAATCTCAGTTCTTCCGCTGAATAATCTATGATGTGTCGAGGTTGGATGGGGAGTGGCGAGGGGACGTGGGGGAGAGGAAGGGGGCTGTCTGCCTGTCGCCAAGAGCCACTTGTGGCCAGGCCATCCCTCTGTTCTCCCCCATCATGGGGTCCTTACATCAGCGGACGAGATGGACAGCATTAACGGCCTATTGCTCTGAATATACCGGTTCACGGCGTGTTACATAATGAACATGGAAATATTGTTTATGATCGTTATAATGGAATCCCTGATGGGATTATGTGGGTAGTCTCTCTGACGCCCGCCAGGGGGCGGCAGATGAAGAATGAACCCTGATGCCAGGCGGCCAGGGCCTGCAGGGCGTATTGTCTGATTTTCTACACCACGGGTGTGGTAGTCCTCGTCCTTCCAGCCACCTTCATCCCCCCCCCCTCCCCTGTCAGCCTGGCCCGGTCGTCTGTCCTCATCCACCCCACCCCACCCCCTCTCAGTCCCTCCGGACTGCCCCTGGCAACATCCGCCCGGGTTATTGCCAAACTTCTTGCGTAACTACGCCTCTAACTGCGTACTCCACCCACCCTGACGACTGCCCACTGCCCCCCCCCCCACCCCGTCGGTGACTCCCTCTCCTCGCCCTCCACCACCCCCTAGTCACTCCCCCTAGTCACTCCCCCCTGGCCACTCCCCCTGGTCACTCATCTCTGGCCACTCGCCCTGGTCACTTCCCCTGGCCACTCCCCCCTGGTCATTCCCCCCTGGTCACTCCCCTCTGGTCACTCCTCCTGGTCACTTCCCCCTGGTCACTCCCCCCTGGTCACTCCCCCTGGTTACTCCCCCCTGGTCACTCCCCCTGGTCACTCCCCCCTGGTCACTCCCCCTTGGTCACTCCCCCTGGTCACTCCCCCCTGGCCACTCCCCCTGGTCACTCCCCCCCTGGTCACTCCCCCTGGCCACTCCCCCTGGTCACTCAACTTTGGCCACATTCCCCTCTCCACTCTCCCCTGGCTACTTTTCCCTGGCCACTCCCTCTGGCCACTCTCCCTGCTTACTGCCCCTGGTCACTTCCCTTTCCCCCTCGCCACTCCCCCTGGCCACTCCCCCTGGCCACTTTCCCCTCTCCACCCCCCCCCCCCTGGCCGCTTTTCCCTGGCCACTCCCTCTGGCCACTCTCCCTGCTTACTGCCCCTGTTCACTTCCCTTTCCCCCTGGCCACTCCCCCTGGCCACTCCCCCTGGCCACTTCCCCTGGCCACTTTCCCCTCTCCACTCCCCCCTAGCCACTTTTCCCTGGCCACTCCCTCTGGCCACTCCCCCTGCTTACTGCCCCTGGTCACTTCCCATTCCCCCTGGCCACTCCCCCTGGCCACTCCCAACTGGTCACTCCCCTCTGGTCACTTCCCCCTGGCCACTCCCACCGGCCACTTACCCCTTGGTCACTCCCTCTAGCAACTCCACCCTGTCCAGTAATTACTCCCACCGCCCACCCATCCCTGCTTACTTACCCCCTTGCTCACTGTTCTGTTCCCCTCTCCCCCTGCCACCGCCCCCCACCCCTTCCCTCTGTCCATTTCACCCCCCCCCCCCCCACCCCCACTCCTCTTCCCAACCGAGTCTCTATCTCCACCAGAGGGCGCCCTGGGCAGCGGGTGCCATATCGCCCTGGACAAGTCCCCGGATGTGGCGGGGCGAGGCGGGGCCGCGCGCATGTCACCCCGCGAGTCCAGCGGCGAATCACGATTTATGGGACACTTGGCGCTCCATACCCCGGCGAGGTGCGGGGCGATTTCCGCCGAGAGTGACGAGAGAATCTTTGTCGGAGACCTTAAAGCCGCACCGGAGGTCCACTGGGGAGGGGGAGGGGGGGGTGATGGTGATGGGGAAGGGGGGGTGACGGTGAGGTGACGATGAGGGGGCGATGGGTAGGAGGGCGGTAGGGGGACTAGGGGAAGGAGGGAGGGGGTGCAGTTTGAGATATATACTGGGGGTGTATAGCGGTGTATAGCGTGGTGGTGAGAGAAGCGGGCGGGGTCTGGGGGCGGGGCGGGGTCTGGGGGGGGGCGGGGTGGGTCCCAGGGGAAGTATTTCATCACCGTCGCTGTATTGCTTTACAGTCAACCGGACTGTCCCGGCTAACGGCCCATAGGCTGACCACGGCCGCTGTTGAGACCCCCCCCCTCCCCCCCGCACATCCCTTGCCCCCCCCCCACTCCACGGCCCCACTGCCCCCCACATAACGCACCTATCATGCACGGCAGCGGCACACTAACTGCCGCGATTTACGGACCGCCCGGGTTTCGGGCTTCACCATTTATCTCTGAGCCTACAACCCCCCCCCCCCCGCAAGGACATGACGTGTGTGTCAATGTACATCTCGCTCTTTAACCCCGACCCCCCCACCCCCTCCACTCCCTCGCCTCCCTCCAACCTTCTACCACGGTCCCACGCATGCGCCCTCCCCATCCTCCTTTGTAATGCGACTCCATCCCTCTCCATCCCTCTCCATTAGATGCCTGGTCCCCGGCCGACGACTCTTGGGCGATAATAGGGGCAACAAAAGCTAGAATGGGGTCCGAAGCCGTACTTTAGTCGTGCTTTTGGCGCGAGAAACGATTCCTTAGTCAAGAAACTGTTCTCTAATCGAAATTTGGCGCGGCACCGCAAACCGTTCAGTGACCGGGATTTGACGCGGCGCCGCAACCCGTTCTGTGACAGGGATTTGGCGCGGCGCCGCAAACCGTTCTGTGACAGGGATTTGGCGCGGCGCCGCAAACCGTTCTGTGACAGGGTTTGGCGCGGCGCCGCAAACCTTTCTGTGACAGGGATTTGGTGCGGCGCCGGCAACCGTTCTGTGACAGCGATTTGGCGCGGCGCCGCAAACCGTTCTGCGACAGGGATTTGGCGCGGCGCCGCAAACTGTTCTGTGACAGGGATTTGGCGCGGCGCCGCAAACCGTTCTGTGACAGGGATTTGGCGCGGCGCCGCAAACCGTTCTGTGACAGGGATTAGGCGCGGCGGCGCAAACCGTTCTCCGACAGGTATTTGGCGCGGCGCCGCAAACCTTTCTGTGACAGGGATTTGGCGCGGCGCCGCAAACCGTTCTGTGACAGGGATTTGGCGCGGCGCCGGAAACTGTTCTGTGACAGGGATTTGGCGCGGCGCCGCAAACCGTTCTCTAACAGGGATTTGGCGCGGCGCCGCAAACCGTTCTCTAACAGGGATTTGGCGCGGCGCCGCAAACCGTTCTGTGACAGGGATTTGGCGCGGCGCCTGAAACTGTTCTCTGACCGGGATTTGGCGCGGCGCCTGAAGCCGTTCTCTGACAGGGATTTGGCGCGGAGCCGGCAACCGTTCTGTGATAGGGATTTGGCGCGGCGCCGCAAACCGTTCTTTGACAGGGATTTGGCGCGGCGCCGCAAACCGTTCTCTGACAGAGATTTGGCGCGGCGCCGCAAACCGTTCTGTGACAGGGATTTGGCGCGGCGCCGCAAACCGTTCTGTGACAGGGATTTGGCGCGGCGCCGCAAACCGTTCTCTAACAGGGATTTGGCGCGGCGCCGCAAACCGTTCTCTAACAGGGATTTGGCGCGGCGCCGCAAACCGTTCTGTAACAGGGATTTGGCGCGGCGCCTGAAACTGTTCTTTGACCGGGATTTGGCGCGGCGCCTGAAGCCGTTCTCTGACCGGGATTTGGCGCGGAGCCGGCAACCGTTCTGTGATAGGGATTTGGCGCGGCGCCTGAAGCCGTTCTCTGACAGGGATTTGGCGCGGAGCCGGCAACCGTTCTGTGATAGGGATTTGGCGCGGCGCCGCAAACCGTTCTTTGACAGGGATTTGGCGCGGCGCCGCAAACCGTTCTCTGACAGAGATTTGGCGCGGCGCCGCAAACCGTTCTGTGACAGGGATTTGGCGCGGCGCCGCAAACCGTTCTGTGACAGGGATTTGGCGCGGCGCCGCAAACCGTTCTCTAACAGGGATTTGGCGCGGCGCCGCAAACCGTTCTGTGACAGGGATTTGGCGCGGGCGCCGCAAACCGTTCTGTGACAGGGATTTGGCGCGGCGCCTGAAACTGTTCTCTGACCGGGATTTGGCGCGGCGCCTGAAGCCGTTCTCTGACCGGGATTTGGCGCGGAGCCGGCAACCGTTCTGTGATAGGGATTTGGCGCGGCGCCGCAAACCGTTCTCTGACAGGGATTTGGCGCGGCGCCGCAAACCGTTCTCTGACAGGGATTTGGCGCGGCGCCGCAAACCGTTCTGTGACAGGGATTTGGCGCGGCGCCGCAAACCGTTCTGGGACAGGGATTTGGCGCGGCGCCGCAAACCGTTCTCTGACAGGGATTTGGCGCGGAGCCGGAAACCGTTCTGTGACAGGGATTTTGTCACGAGGGCCGAAGATGCCACTTCTCATACGCCACACTCATGGATACCCACACGCCACACCCCTGGATACCACATGCCACACCCCCGTATATGACCGCATCTGATGTCACACGACTACTAGGGCTCCAATCCCGTAATACAATATTATGACCAAAATCGAAAAAAAAGACAAGAGAACCTCTCTGCCATTGGCCGGTCCGGCCTCCATATATCGCCCGTAAAGAACATTTCATTGCACCAGAAGGGTCGTAAACTTCACCCAAGTCACGGTCGTAAAGGGTCCCACCACCCTGGTGGGGCTACGGTCACGGTGTAAGCTTATCTCCATAGCTTATATCTCCTGGCTTGGATATGGAACATTTGATTAATCCCGGATCCATATTTCTGTAATACGTGCCTGGGCATTGTAAACCGTTAGGAATCATATATGTCTGCAGTTCTTGTCTGTGCAATTTATTTTTGCAAAAACTCTGTCGACAAGAAAACGATACAATTTACTCCCTGTCTCTTAATTACCGACCGAGCTGTTATCTCACACCTATTGCTTAAGCATTTAAAAAGTAGATATTATAATTTAATTATGTGTATTTACTATTATAATGAATATAAGACCAGCTAATCGTGTAAGTTTTTGATATCGAATGTGATTAATTATTACTAAACATTTTTTTGAATCAAATGCTTTATTTAAGAAAGCGGGCAAGTTACGCACAGTTTATGCAATTACAAATGTAATTACACACTACTAAAGTACCTTATTCGGAAGTAAGGCATCAGTGAGATCGCAGATTAGAGCTTTTTTCATTAACTTGTAAACACTGTAATTCATTATTATGATATATCATAACATAACATGGCAGATGACTCGGCTTCATCATCGAAGCCCGGATTCTCCACCAACGCGCTGGGGTACATAAGTTGTGTTGCTCTGAAGGCGATCAACCATGATCACCGGCTGTTCATATCACCGGCCCCGGGTGCAGCAGAATGAAAGTCCTTTCGATGAGGGAGGGAGTGAGGGGGGGGTGGGGATGGGGCAGGGTGTAGGGGGAAGTCCTCTGCCTGCCTTGCGTGAGACTAGCGTCAGGTGCCTCGCGTAGCGGAGCGTTCCAAAAGCGTAATCCCCTGTAATATATTGGCGGTGACCTTTCCGGACCCTGTCACCATCCACCACCGCCCCCTCCCCCCAACCCACCCCCAACCCCACCCCCAACCCCCTACCCCCCGCGTTATATAGACCCCACCCCCCACCGCCTCGCTCCGTAATATGAATATACGACTTCAGTGTTTTTAGCCCCACACCACGTGACGCTGGGGTTCCCACCTTCACGTGGAGCACACTGCCCCTTTCTACCTGTGTCTTCCCTCTGCATAGTCTCCTCCTAGCTCGCAGCATGCAGCCATGGTTGGTTGGTTGTATATTCAGGACGCTTTAACCACTTTTGGTCATATCGCGTCGATGGGAAAGGGAAGCCGGGAGTGGAGCCATGTCCCCGGGGGGTAACCCCCTACTCTTTGCCAAGAAGGACATGGGGTCTTTATCCTGTGACCACACAGACATGGCCACAGCGGGGTTCGAGCCATCGATCCACGTGTCTTGCAGCCATGGAACTGGTATCGAATCGCTGGTGGGGGTGGGGGCTCCCTGGTGTTTTGGCCAGCGCATTATAGACCCCAGATCACCAGGTCATGGGTTCGAATCCGAGCCACGGGTGCATAATCGGGGGTCATGCGCATGTCATCCATTCATCCTTCATCGGTCCTCGGAGCTGGGTGCATTCCTTGACCCAGTTTAGCCCTTGGGTGCACAAAAACCTGGCCCAGAACACCGATCCAGCGATGCTACGGGGCGGGTGTCTCGCCCCCATTCGAGTGTCCGTCACGGCTGCTTGGCCCGGTGACGGCAATACGCCGGAATCGACCCCCGACAAACCGGAATTGCTGTCTCGCTGCCTTTCATCGCGGCATAGATCACGGTGGGGAGCTTTCCTTTTTACCTCATGGATTTATGCGTGAAAGGAAGGGAGGGAGGGACACACACGGGTGTGGGCTGAAAAACAGGTTATAAATATCTTTCCTTTCAAATGGTGCTTTGGATGGCGGACAGTGATAGCCCTCCACGGCCTTGACGGGCCCGGCCTGATAGCTCAGTGGGCTAGAGCGCTCGCCTTGAGTGCTCTGGCCTCCTGAAAGCCTAACGGCACGTGGATCGGTGGTTCGAGCCCTGCTGTGGCCGTGTCTGTGTGGTCGCAGGATAAAGATCCCATGTCCTTCTTCGCAAAGATTGGGGGTTTACCCCCGGGGACATGGCTCTACTCTCCGTTCCTCCTCCCATCGACGCGATGGGTCATAAATATACAACCAACCACGCCGTTGACACATAACATAACGCCCAGTGTTCCTATTGGAAGACATGCTCAGATATCAGTTTCAGATTCAGCTACCTGTTAGATAACACATACACTTGAAACTTTATCATGATTGAGGCCTTGTTTATTGTTTAAACAATCATTATGCAAAAGTTTTCACGGACCCGGTGGGTGGGTGGGTGGGTGGGGTAAGACCTGATGGCAAGGTGGGGGGAGGGGGAGGGATTCTGGGCCAACGGTGGTGGGTGGGTGGGGAGACCTGATGCAGTGATGGCAAGGTGGGGGGAGGGGGAGGGATTCTGGGCCAACGGTGGTGGGTGGGTGGGGAGACCTGATGCAGTGATGGCAAGGTGGGGGGAGGGGGAGGGATTCTGGGCCAACGGTGGTGGGTGGGTGGGGAGACCTGATGCAGTGATGGCAAGGTGGGGGGAGGGGGAGGGATTCTGGGCCAACGGTGGTGGGTGGGTGGGGAGACCTGATGCAGGGATGGCAAGGTTGGGGATACAGGGAGGGATGCCAACGGTGGTGGGTGGTGGGTGGGGTGCTGTCCATGATGCTGCGCGGGGGAGGGGCGGGGGAGGGGCTGTGTTGTAAACATCCCCCATTGTTGCTCATGGGATTGATGTCTTGGGATCGATGACTTTATCTTCTCATCCCATCCCTTTCACTTGACTCCCATTCACCCCCCACCCCGACTCCACCCACTCGCCTGGCAGTTTGTGTTAGTTTCATATACGGAGCCAGCGACCCGTTCCATCACAAATACTTAACGATCACGTGACCTTCGGCTTCGGTCGCTGGCTTCCGGCTTCGACTTGATGACCCGGATGTTGCGGTCCGCCTTGGAACAACCGTAGCAGGTCGCGCCGGGAGGGTGGGTGGGGGGGGGGGGGGGGTGGTGGTTGTAGGGGGCGGAGGTTGGTCGGGGGAGGGGGGGTGGGGCGTGGGTGAGTGTGGTGGGCCACACGGAGGCAACACAATAAGCCATCGTTTTTATAATTTCATGCGAGATAATTACATGCTATGGCGGATAATTACATGCTATGGCGTACTTGCTGTGGCAGGGGACGGTGAGGGAAGGGTGGGTGAGGGGGGGGACGGGTTGTTGCGCGGATGTGGCGGAGATGGGGGGGGGGGGGGGGGGGTGGCCTCGTCCCACTCGTGTCCGTC
>OZ025264.1:28018901-28067460 GCA_964019135.1 Arenicola marina | reverse complement strand
ATACCAAAACGCATTTATATATAACATGTGATGTAACACGACGCCAACGCAATGGCGGTCGGCCACAACACAGTGAAGCTAAATCGTAGACGACACGCCGAAAAAATGGTTTTACTATTCTTCAAACTGTCCCAATTTTATCTGCAAACCTCTCAAATAGTCATACTAACCATGATGCATCGATATGAATTGCTTATTTCACGATACCTAACGTATTTATATATAATGTCGTCTAACTGGAAGTCGTCCAACTGGAAGTACCAAAATGGGGTGTCGTCCAAGTGGAAGTCGTCCAACTGGAAGTATTCCGTCCTGGTTACATACCGCCCCAGGGACTACCCCTTTTCTGATTACATACCCCCCCCCCCCCCTTTGTTATATCGTCCTCCGGATCCACCGCATCCTTCTTTTACCGGACAGCACCATCCTCTCGGGATCCAGAAGTCATTGACTAAGACCCTTGGCGAGACAATGGATATGAAATAACGCCATGTCAGGGCGATAAGATTACATATCTTTCTCTGTGCCCCATAGACCGATCCAGACTGTCAATCATTCATTAGCGTCACTGCTGCTTCTATCCAATAGACCGATCCAGGCTGTCAATCATTCACTGACGTCACTGCTGCTTGTATCCAATCATGTGGTGCAAAAAGGCCGTCCACGTGCGTTAGGTCGGACAAACAAGTCGGACAAACAAAGCAGCATGTCACTTTGTTGTCAGTTTTAGAGATGAGCACTTCTCACTTGTAGCTACCATCAGCTATGATTGTCAATTTCATACTGTCTCATGGCTAAAGAAAAAGGACTCACGCGTGGGCGGGGCTTAATGTCGGAGTGTGGATCGGTCTATTATGTGGCGGAAAAAGGTCTTCCACGTGCGTCATGTCCGACAAACAAGTCCGACAAACAAAGCAGCATGTCACCTTCTTGTCGGTTTCAGAGATGAGTACTTCTCTCTTGTACCTGCCACCAGCTATGATTGTCACTTTCATACTCACGATTAACGAAAAGGGACTCAAACATGGGCGGGGCTTAGTGTCTGAGTGTGGAACGTTTTATTTCACTGATTTGCGTCTATATTCTCTGGTATACATTTTCATTTCTCTTGCATACATCTCACAAGAAGTATATTATGACTGCTTCTTTGGTTTAATTTCCGCATGCAACGACCAAAGTAAAGCATTTTGGGACTGACTGTCCGCAAATTGCAAGCCTTTCCACATATAGTTGGCCAGTCGCCTTTTTTTCTACCATATATATGTTGCCAAGAAACATAGCATGTGCAACTAGGCAACTAGTCATGGAAGCGGGCTATTTAAAGCTATAACTACAATTCTTTTGTGCGTGACGTCATATTTCATTGTTCTATGCAGCGTCGCCATGGCAACGATTGTCGATTGCATGGGCAGCAGGGCGGTTTGGGTCAGAATACGGCATTTTAGAGGCCTTCAGATGTAACGCTATTGTACTAGTTAACATGCCCACCAACTCGTAATAAATATATGTCACCGATGGCATTGATTGATGTAAGAAACAACCTTTGCCAAGGGTAAAACGGGGACACGAACCCGGAACAATAACAATGATGTGTGGGCCACATGTCTACTGCCTGTAATACATGTCTATGGCATTGTTACGCAATTGTCAATTCGCTGAAACATGCAGCGCGTGTCCAGTTTATTGATGCATGTCCCTATTACCGATGTACATGTCTATGTCAGCAATATATGCTGCCAGTGTGTTCATAAAAATGACCAGCTGCATATGTCTTTTCAGCGATAAACTTCCATTTCAGTTAATACACATTTCCACTTCAGTGAATACAGCTTTCAATTTCAGTTAATTACACAGTTACATTTTGGCAGCACACTTGTTGATTTCAGCGCTATACTTGTTTCTGTTTCGGTATATATGTCATGACCACGTGGCACACGCTAGACATGTTGGCGTTGTAGCGCGCTGTGGCTAACAGGGGAACATGGGGCCTGTGGCTAACAGGGGAACATGGGGCAAACTGACCACATTAACTTTATTTGTACTTTTTGAGGGACAAGCAGCGCGATAAAAAGAGCCAAATGTTGGTAAACTGACAACAGTTGTATTGTGAATAACATTGCATGGATACATGGGAGTGACAATGTTAACCAGTACAAAAAACATGTTTTATGTCACAGTGGGTCATTTTGTCCCCCTTAAAGGGGCAAAATGGCCATATATGGGTGAGGTAAAATGGTGTGCAAATTTTTTCAGCATGTTAATTAGTCAGCTGAACAACCTAACAAGGCAAACTATTGCAACTCCTAACTCTTTGGAACAGTTTGACCCACCGCAGGAGGATCACACACACCTACATGCACCGTCGTCGGCGTTACACCTCGTTATGGCGTCTTGATGACCCTTTCTGCTTCACCACGAACAACGAGACAGCTCTCGACTTCTTCCCTTCATGCCCCTGCGCCTTTATCATGCACAACATATGACCGTGTCTCAGACGCCACTCGGGGTTCGGCGCCCGCGTCACGAGGGTCACCATCGAGCCAGAACGTTCTTTGAAGCCAGATTTGGTGCGTCTCGCTCTTTACGTCCCTTTAACATTGTAATGGATGGTTAGACGTTAGGGGGGTGTGGGCTGGAGCGGGGGGGGGGGGGGTAGGGATGTGTGTGTGTGGGGGGCGGGGGTGGTAGACGTTAGGGGTGTGCGGTGAGATGGGTAGGGGAGGGCGGATAGAAGTTAGGCGGGTGGGGGGCTGGGGGCGATGAGGTGGGTAGGGGTGTGTGGGGTGGGGAGGGGGTAAACAACCGATGGACACGGGTCAAATTCCTGGATATATGGAGAGGCCAGATCGCGATGGAGAGGATGGGGTAGCGGGGGGGGGGGGTAACAGGGAAAAGGGGGGGGGGTGGGGAGGCGATCCCCCGTAAGGTAATCATCACTTTAACGGCCCTCCGTTCACCAACAACAGACAGCATTAACCTCGGGGAAGGGTTCCGGGCGGACGCTTGCCCCAAACCGGGCGCTCTAATTACTCGCTATACATCACCCCCCTCACTCGGGCATGGAGGGTCCGGCCGGGGGAGCCTTTATTGAATTTATGCAATATTAATGACAGCCCGGGGGGCTGGCCGGAAAGGAGTCCATGCAAGGAAGGGGGTGGGGGGGGGGCATAGATCGGGGCAAGGAGAGGGGGGCAGAGAACGAGAGAAGGACGGAGGGAGGGGAGGGAGGGGAGGGAGGGACCGGGGGGGTGGGGGGGGGGCATTGTGTATGGCGGTAGGTGGAGCTAGGGGGGGGTTGAGAGAAAGTTGTATATTGCGAGGGAAAGGGGCGACAGGGAAGACCGAAGAGAAATAGAGATGGCGGGGAAAGAAAGAGTGAGAGGGTAGAGCAGAGAAACAGAATGGTGACGTAGAGCAAAAGAGCAGACAAGTGAAAGAGAGATAGAGACTGAGACAGAGACGGGAGGGAGAAGACGAAGAAGTGACATCAAGAGAGACAGACCAAGGAAAACCGACTTATGTCTGGTTTCAGCCCAACTCGAGGTTGGGGCTGGTGTGGATCGTTAACAACAAGTTTGGGATTTTTTTGGAGGAGGTATCGACGTGAAATAACTCTGGGATAAACAGGGATATCCGCGAGACTGTTGGGACCCCTGATGCAATATTAATACGACAGGAATATCCACTTAAAGCGGTTTGGTGGCTAACAAATTATTTGACGCTCGAGCAGCCTACTGCGTTAGTACTGTGTCAGTCAGGGTGGTCGATGTCTGGTCTTTAAGCAGCTGTGTTTGGGTCTGGCTATGCTAGCCGCCACGGGCCTTCAAATATAGCTCACATATTACTCTAGGGAGCCACCGTGGCCGAGTTGTAAAAGACTTGACTGTAGATCGCAAGGTTCGAAATGCGCTCTGGGCGATCTAACCTGGAGCATATTTCATCAAAGTCGTCCCATGATGTTCCTTGGCCGAATTTATCCCTCGGGCGCACAAAACTGGATCGCTCGCCCCCCCCCCCCCCCCCCCGTCTCTCTCTCCTCCTATTCTCACGCCCGGTTTGCTGATGAAAGTGGGTGCGATCCACAACTTCTACCGATTATTGACCGACGCACCACGCACTCTACTACCCCACTCCACCCCCAACCCCCTATCCCACACCCCATCCCCCGCCCCCCCCCCCCTCGACCCCCTGTTGTCCACGTGAAGTGACTGCCCCACCCATAAGAGGCTGGACACTCCGTTGAAATGCTGTACAAATCCTCCCCCAAATCGTCTCGTTTCCTCATCCGTTAAAGTGCGCTCCGCCGCACCGCGCCGCGCAACAGGGCCACTGAGACAGGGAACCAGCCACATACAGGGCCACCGACAGGGAACCAGCCACACACACGCACCCCAAGGACAAGGACGGAGAGATAATCACGCTCCAGGCAGATGGAGCCACAGGCGGGAAGGCGCGACTCCGCCCCCCCCCCCCCTCCTCTCCTCCCCCCCCCCCCCCACCCTCCAGTCCCCGATTGTGTCTCAAATTGCGTTCCCCAGAGGCGCTGAGCTGTTGGACACGACCCACCGCCACCCCCCACCCTCTCCTCCCTCACTCCCTCTCTCTCTCACTATCCACACAATGCCCTATTCCCCTGTCCGCGCCCGTTCTTCACCTGTTGTTGTTGACACCGTGTTTGCCCCATATGGTACTTTCAGGCCAAGTGCCTTTCATCCGTACTTTAGTGCCGGCGGCCGACCATGGGGGAGCCAAGCGAAGGGCACAGCACTTCGCTTCCGCACTCGCTGATGTATTGGACCAACCTATACTGATCGAAGTCCGCTTTTTAATAATTCGAGGCGACACAAACGATATCCCGCCCTCTAACAACTCCCAGTTTCAATACAGCGCCCCGTCAGGTCGCATTTCTTGTTTATGAGATCATTTTAGCAACATATTGACATCTGAGTCATAATTATATCAGCGTGTATGGAGTGTTTCCATGGACTCGGGTGTCGGTGGCGTTGTGTCCCGACCGTCACCGGGAGTATTAAGCCGATGTGGCCAGGCTGACAATGCGAGCGGTGCGCCCTCTATTGGCCGCCTGTCAGCAGTTCCTGCACACCGGAGCCCTCTGGTGGCAACCGTATGAATAACATCCAGGGGGAATGGAATGGAATTGGATGAACGAAATGCCCTTTTTGGCGCATCTGTAATGGAAAAAGAAGAAGATTAATATTTGTTTTGTCCATTACGCGCAACCTGTCGGCGTGAAAGATCGTGTGCTTGTGTGGGTTCATGTTGCACGATAGCCCAGTTTGTCTCTTGCATGCCCAAAAGTGGCTTAAAACATCAATTTGTTGCATGTTGTACTTTAAGAGATCACGCATGCAATGCAATGTAAGCTTCAAGAACGTTACCCTAACAACCAGCAAAGTTTACATGATGTGAAAAGCGGCTTTTTTGTGTACCCCATCATCGAAACAGGGTTATTTGCCCTTTAATTTTGAGATGGAGATATGAGGACGTCTACACGCTCAAAAACAGTATCGAGACTAGACATTGTTTCATGAAGAGCAACAAATAACCGACCAACTGGTATTCAAAAAAAAATTGATACTTTCATACGTTACTACAGGGACATTGTAACTATTGTCACTACAGGGACATTGTCACTATTGTCACTACAGGGACATTGTAACTATTGTCACTACAGGGATATTGTCACTATTGCCACTACCGGGGCATTGTCACTACAGGGACATTGTCACTATTGTCACTACATGGACAATGTCACTATTGTCACTACAGGGACATTGTCACTAGTGTCACTACAGGGACATTGTCACTAGTGTCACTACAGGGACATTGTCACTATTATCACTACAGGGGCATTGTAACTATTGCCACTACAGGGGCATTGTCACTATTGTCACTACAGGGACATTGTCACTATTGTCACTACAGGGACATTGTCACTATTGGCACTACAGGGGCATTGCCACTATTCTCACTATATGGGCATTGTCACTATTGTCACTACAGGGACATTGTCACTATTCTCACTACAGGGACATTGTCACTATTGGCACTACAGGGGCATTGCCACTATTCTCACTATATGGGCATTGTCACTATTGTCACTACAGGGACATTGTCACTATTCTCACTACAGGGACATTGTCACTATTCTCACTACAGGGACATTGTCACTATTGTCACTACAGGGACATTGTAACTATTGTCACTACAGGGATATTGTCACTATTGTCACTACAGGGGCATTGTCACTATTGTCACTACAGGGACATTGTAACTATTGTCACTACAGGGATATTGTCACTATTGCCACTACCGGGACATTGTCACTACAGGGACATTGTCACTAGTGTCACTACAGGGACATTGTCACTATTGCCACTACCGGGACATTGTCACTACAGGGACATTGTCACTAGTGTCACTACAGGGACATTGTCACTAGTGTCACTACAGGGACATTGTCACTATTGTCACTACAGGGACATTGTAACTATTGTCACTACAGGGATATTGTCACTATTGCCACTACCGGGACATTGTCACTACAGGGACATTGTCACTAGTGTCACTACAGGGACATTGTCACTAGTGTCACTACAGGGACATTGTCACTATTGTCACTACAGGGACATTGTCACTATTGTCAGTACAGGGACATTGTCACTATTGTCACTACAGAGACATTTACACTACAGGGACATTGTCACTATTGCCACTCCCGGGACATTGTCACTGTTTTCACTATATGGACATAGTCAGTGTTGTCACTATATGGGCATGACTACTATTACCCTCACAAGAACATCTCCACTATTGTCACTGCATGGACCGCACCCCACATGTCATTATGTGGAGTCCTTGTTAGTGGATGAGAGGACAAAGCCATGTCATTCCGTTTAATCCTCTTCATAAAATAAGGATTACTTTTCTGGCACCATCAATGCCCAACATACTTGGTTTTGTCGGCATGGATTAATAGTCTATTTTGCAACTGTATTTTTCATTTTCCTCATCGGCATAGCAGTGACGCGAGGGTGGGCCGGGGTGGGTGGCGTGGGTGGGGTGGACGGAGTGGGTGGGTGAGTGGGTTGGAGTGAACAGGGTGGCTGAGTGGGAGTGAGTCAGAGGAGGGTAAGAATGGCAAGGAAATGGATATACTGGGGGGGGGGGGGGGGGAGTCTAATAGTCCTGGCTTGTCAGTTAAGCCGGTCGAGATGAGTTTGTTTTTCCCTTGCGGACGAGGGACAAGCTAGGTCTAGAACGATCGGGGCCTACTGCCTAGTACAATATTTCACCGCTTGAGGGCGCTCGTAATGGTCGCACTCAAACGAAGACAACCATTAACTGTACATCCATCTTCCGCAATGAACGTCCGAATTTTGTCCAATCATCGTGCGAAAAACCCTTCACGTCGCTGTTAAGCCTGGACTACCGGTCTCTGCTATATCACCGACTGCCTTGTTTCCGCTCGAGCCATGCCGGAAATGTCCCCCAGATCCCCTTAGTTCGTCCAGGACGACAGTTCCCATGACAAGAAATATTGCCAGGTGTTTTTTGTCAACTAGATGTGCGACCTGCAAGCACTGAGGACTGGAGGAGGTCACTTTAGTCTGTCATTGATGACAAAAAATAACAAAAGACAAAAAAAAGAACCTTAGTTGACGCCAAGTAACGACCTTTTTGGTTTCCTTGTTGAAACGAGAAGCCATTTTTTTCCATTGTGAAACAAAAAAACCAAATCTGGCGCGGTGGCCTGACGAACGTTAACATGTCAGATAAAATCTGCCATGTTAATGAGACACCCCGCCCTACAAGTGTTTTCCGGTAGATACTCTGGCCTGTTCTTTGTTTATTTAGTAATTTCCATTAATATATGGAATTCTTGCCCATGGCTATGCCAATGTCGACCCTGTCTATATCTGGCGATCGTTAGTCCCACTTGGCCTAAGTCAAACAATTACGGACTACGCTATATACGTGTTAAACATATATATACATCTATATATATATATATATATATATATATAGAGAGATATATGTATTAGAATCATGTATATATGTAAAAGAATATGTGTATAATATGTATAAGAACTCAAAAGACTTTGATCATCACTAATGTAAGGCCCCTCTCACTGCGTCCTGTAGGCTTCATCGGACGTGACACATACCCTGGGACTATTAGATTCTGGCGGAGAAATCTGCACGGAGCTTATCCTGGCCATAGCTGGCTGGTGCGGAGAAGGGGTGGGGGTGTTTTTTTGGGGGGGGGGGGCGGGGTGAGGAGCGGGGGTAGGGGGCATGGCAGGGCGCCAGGGGTGAGGTGACCAGAGGAAAGGGCAGAGATTGTGGTGGCAGGAGGAGGGGGAGGTGTGAGCAAGGGGAGGGGAGGGGGGGAAGGGGGTGGGAGGAGGTCTGCGAGGGGGAGGAGGAGTGAGTGGGCCGGGGTAGACGCTGGCGGACAATTCATCATGACGTCACTGGGGACATTTCGGTCGCCTGGTTTGGGGGCGTCATAAAGTTTCGCATTAGCGAATCAGCGCCCTTCGATTCATCACCATTACGGTCCCATTATCATCCTTTTTTGTTCCCTTGTCGTTAGTTACCAGTAACTTACCCCGTTTTTGTTCCCATGGGAAAAGCAAACCAAGTGCATGTTTCAGGCGGTATTGATAAGCATAATATCGCCTTTTCTGCTTGACGCAGTTTTTAAAATTTGTTATCCCTCTGCTGAGAGATTTGACAACAACAATGCAAGCAACAAATGATGAGATTAACCAGTCGCTTGGGAAAACACACCTCCCACATCATTTGCTACGCAGGTCACGCCGACATAAAAGTTGAGTTGACTAATTGTCATTGAGTTGAGAAGGGGCGCTGGGAGCCTCAGGTTGGAGATTGATCCTGTGTTGCGATGGCCATCAGGGACGTCCATTTCGTCCCCTTACCAATGACGGATGACCCGGACGTCAAGTGGGAAGGCAGCAGCGGCGCGGGTCGCCGAACCGCCCAGCCGGTCAAACGGAGCGCGAAAAATAGTCCGTGGGGCGAATGTTTGAGGCCAAGTGAAAGTAATTGAAATGGATCGCTCCATCGGATTGAGTAACGGTACATGTTATACGTTATAGGGGTAAGGCCTCACCACCCCCCACCCCCCCGGGGTCGCTGTTGTCATTCTCTTTGAGGGGGGCGTGTGGGATAGGGGCGGGAAGGATGAAGGTGGTGGGTGGTGGGGCGGTGGGGCGGTGAGGGGGGTAGGGGGGCACTCATACCCCGTCTTACCCATTGACCCAGAAAATGGCACAAGAAGCTGCCTGTTGAGTGCTAGAAAAAAATGACTCGTGATTTGTTTATCGGTCAATCAATATTTCACCATCGAGTACAGGTATCTGTCGTTTGTGTTTGTCATCGATCTGTGATTTCAAATTTGTATTATGTCTTGGATTTTAGGCTATTACCATGCCATTTCTTCAATGCGAAAGTGTGGACCCGGTATATGTTTGACGTATGCTGTATTCAATTACTTGTATGTACTCATGGGCCCGTGGCCCCCTATAGTACAATAAACACGCGAATACTGAAATAAGACCCGGTATATTTGTATAGATTCCCTCCCTATTTATTGTGGACCCCGTCCTATTCCCCCATCCTATTTCCTCCGTCCTATTCCCCCGTCCTATAACCTCCGTCCTATTTCCATCGTCCTATTCCCCCTATCCTATTCCTCCCGTCCTATTTCCCCCGTCCTATTTCACCCCGTCCTATTTCACACGCCCTATTTCACACGCCCTATTCCCCCGTCCTATTTCCCTCGTCCTATTTCCCCATCCTGTTCCACCCATCTTATTTCCCCGTCCTGTATTTACGTCCTATTCCGCCCGTCCTATTTCCCTCGTCCTATTTCCCCATCCTGTTCCACCCATCTTATTTCCCCGTCCTGTATTTACGTCCTATTCCCCCCCCTCCTATTTCCCTCGTCCTATTTCCCCATTCTATTCCACCCATCTTATTCCCCCGTCCTATTGCCCCCGTCCTATTTCTCCCGTCCTATTTCACCCCGTACTATTTCACACGCCCTATTTCACACGCCCTATTCCCCCGTCCTATTTCCCTCGTCCTATTTCCCCATCCTGTTCCACCCATCTTATTTCCCCGTCCTATACTTACGTCCTATTTCTCCCGTCCTATTTCTCCCGTCCTATTGCCCCCGTCCTATTACCCTCCGTCTCATTTCCACGGAAATAGCAATGGCCTACATAGACTGTGTTGTGCCAAAGTATATATCTCCCCAATACATATAATAGGTATTCTACCTAAAGTAACATTTAAAGTAATTGCCTTCTACCATAGAATGACATATATTTGCATTGTACACCGGGTTCACAGCTAGTCTATTTGATCTGCCGTTCACTCCAGAGCCACATATCAGAGATCGTGACGTCCGACATGGGTCTGTGCCCTCCCCACTTCCCCTCCCCTCCCCCACTCCCTCGCCGGCACCATTCCGGGAGAGGAGGGGAGGGGGGGGGGCGAAGGGACGGGGGAGCGAAGTGGGAGCGGGGGGGGGGGGGGGGCGCAACTGCAGGAGGCTCCGTATAATAGTCACAGTCTATGGAATATACATCCTCTTTGCCCGAGCCCATCATGAATAATTAACTCTTGGGTCGAGGGAAGCCTTATATACATGTCTTTGTCAGTCTAATCGCGTGCTGGTTCATCGCCGGTCGCTCTCGAACTTTATGAAATATTCACGCAGACAAACATTGGACGGCAAACGGTGAATTCGGCGCTGGGACGTTGGATATTTTTTAATGTTCCAATTTGCATGGGATAGTAGTTGGTGGTTCGGGTTTATCGAGGTCCTTGTCCAGTCCCAGCGGCCAGTGCGGGGTTCAAACTCCATCCATGCAGATGCCAATGTGTATACGGATACATATCCCATGCCTTTCTTTGCCGGGAGATATGGTTCCTCTCTACCTTGATCTGTCCCATTGTCGTGATCAGACACATGCAGATTAAAGCGTTCTACTTAAACCATATGCGGCTTAAAGCGTTCTACTTAAACCATATGCAGATCAAAGCGTTCTATTTGAACCATATGCAAATTAAAGAGTTCAACTTAAACCATATGCAGATTAAAGCGTTCTACTGAAACCATACGCAGATTAAAGCGTTCTACTTAAACCATATGCAGATTAAAGCGTTCTACTTAAACCATATGCAGATTAAAGCGTTTTACTTAACCATATGCAAATTAAAGCGTTCTACTTAAACCATATGCAGATTAAAGAGTTTAACTGAAACCATATGCAGATTAAAGCGTTCTACTTGAATCATACGCAGATTAAAGCGTTCTACTTAAACCATATGCAGATTAAAGCGTTTTACTTAAACCATATGCGGATTAAAGCGTTTTACTTAAACCATATGCAGATTAAAGAGTTCAACTTAAATCATATGCAGATTAAAGCGTTCTACTTGAACCATACGCAGATTAAAGCGTTCTACTTGAACCATATGCGGATTAAAGCGTTTTACTTAAACCATATGCAGATTAAAGCGTTCGACTTAAACCATATGCAGATTAAAGAGTTCAACTTAAACTTTACGCAGATTAAAGCGTTCTACTTAAACCAATCAACTAACCTATTCTGGACCCCTGCCTGCTGATTTGTGTGTACTGGTTGGTGTTGCCCGCAGAATCGTGCGGACTACGTCAGTGTGCGGACGTCACCACAACTGAGGTAGCGTATATCAATATGCCCTGATGTCATCACAAATGAGGTAGCTATATCAATCTGCCATTAGACCCATTATTAGACTACCACTGCTCACCGCAACATGCTCTTTGTGACAATGCAACGGTATCACTCACTATATGAACAAATAAATGGTCACCTCGAGAAAGAGGCACGACAATATTGCAAGACAGGTAGGTATATATATATATATATATATATACATATATAAGACGTCATCACACTTACCCAGTCCTCCCTCTATCCACGCCTCCCCAATGGGCATGCCATATGTTCGTTCCCTGCCCGTGAGTGACCGTCAAGGACGAATCAGTGTGTTCTCGGGACACTGTCTCCCGATGAGTTAGTCACGGGCGGAGTGTCTCCTCACAAATGATGTGGAGCCGGCCAGGGAAGGGGGGGAGGAGAGCTAACAGAAGTCCCCACTCAGACCCACAGAGGCGAAAATTGCCAATTTGAAGCCAAGTGTGTAACAGTGATATCCCCCCGGCTGTTGCCTTCCACTGTAACTCTGAGGCTCAAGGTAATGAGGTTTCGTTGTCTCCGTCATATAGGTGGCGCTGTGGGCGAAATGAGGTGTCGTTGTCTCCATTAAACAGGGGGCGCTGTGGCGAAACGATGTGTCGTCTCTATTAGATAGATGGCGTTGTGAAGTAGTGGCGTTTCCGAGCATGTTGTAGTCTCGCATTGCACTGCAAACCTTGTGATGGACAGGTTAATCAGTGGTCCCACGAATGTGAAATCGAGGCTGGGCAGTGTTCGTGGCGCAGAATATCGTGCTGATGTCTTTAAATGGCAAACTATATTATAAGTCTGTTTACTATTATAAAATGAGTCTGTCACGTCAAACACTCGCTGGCTGCATTTAGATTATGTATGTTTGCTGAGAGACGACGTGGTTGAAAAGCATATTTCCGTATGTCTTGTATGGGTGGTATTTACTGTCCACGCGTACCTGGACTTCGTGGACGCTGTAATGGGTAGGGTGAGGGTTAAGTAGGGCAAGAACCCGGTGCACTTCACTTGGAAAGCTTCGTTTTGTAGTTTGAATTCCGGGTGTAATGGGGTGATGTCGATAGAGGGAAACCGTCGTCATGGGCACCCCGCCCTTTGTAACGGCATCCCCCGGGCCTTCACAAATGTGGAACAAAGCGATTCCGCAACTCTCAGAGTGTGGCCAAGTGACCCCCGGTCCCAACCCTTGGCCTTGTGAAATGGACCAGTGGCACCCGGCACCCACTTTTGGCCTTGTGAAATGGACCAGTGGCACCCGGCCCCCACTCTTGGCCTTGTGAAATGGACCAGTCGCACCCGGCCCCATCCCTGGCCTTGTGAAATGGACCAGTGGCACCCGGCCCCCACTTTTGGCCTTGTGAAATGGACCAGTCGCACCCGGCCTCACTCCCGGTCATGTGAAATAGACCAGTGGCACCCGGCTCCACTCTTGGCATTGTGAAATGAACCAGTCGCACCCGGCCCCACTCCCGGCCTTGTGAAATACCAGTCGCACCCGGCCCCACTCTTGGCCTTGTGAAATACCAGTCGCACCCGGCCCCACTCTTGGCCTTGTAAAATGGACCAGTGGCACCCGGCCCCACTCCCGTTCTTGTGAAATACCAGTCGCACCCGGCCCCACTCTTGGCCTTGTAAAATGGACCAGTGGCACCCGGCCCCACTCTTTGCCTTGTGAAATACCAGTGGCACCCGGCCCCACTCTTGGCCTTGTGAAATACCAGTGGCACCCGGCCCCACTCTTGGCCTTGTGAAATACCAGTGGCACCCGGCCCCACTCTTGGCCTTGTGAAATACCAGTCGCACCCGGCCCCACTCTTGGCCTTGTGAAATGGACCAGTGGCACCCGGCCCCCCTCCCGGCCTTGTGAAATACCAGTCGCACCCGGCCCCACTCTTGGCCTTGTGAAATATACCAGTCGCACCCGGCCCCACTCTTGGCCTTGTGAAATACCAGTGGCACCCGGCCCCACTCTTGGCCTTGTGAAATACCAGTCGCACCCGGCCCCACTCTTGGCCTTGTGAAATACCAGTCGCACCCGGCCCCACTCTTGGCCTTGTAAAATGGACCAGTGGCACCCGGCCCCACTCTTTGCCTTGTGAAATACCAGTGGCACCCGGCCCCACTCTTGGCCTTGTGAAATACCAGTCGCACCCGGCCCCACTCTTGGCCTTGTGAAATACCAGTCGCACCCGGCCCCACTCTTGGCCTTGTGAAATGGACCAGTGGCACCCGGCCCCCCTCCCGGCCTTGTGAAATACCAGTCGCACCCGGCCCCACTCTTGGCCTTGTGAAATATACCAGTCGCACCCGGCCCCACTCTTGGCCTTGTGAAATGGACCAGTGGCACCCGGCCCCACTCTTGGCCTTGTGAAATACCAGTCGCACCCGGCCCCACTCTTGGCCTTGTGAAATGGACCAGTGGCACCCGGCCCCCCTCCCGGCCTTGTGAAATACCAGTCGCACCCGGCCCCACTCTTGGCCTTGTGAAATGGACCAGTGGCACCCGGCCCCACTCTTGGCCTTGTGAAATGGACCAGTGGCACCCGGCTCCACTCTTGGCCTTGTGAAATGGACCAATGGCACCCGGCTCCACTCCCGGTCATGTGAAATAGACCAGTTGTACCCGGCCCCACTCCCGGCCTTGTCAGATTAATGTGAATTGTGTCCGACATTGGGTCCCCAAGCACATGTCCTTCCACTACCCTGACCCACGCCCGTTCATCACCCAGACTCACCCCCTTTCCACTATCCTGATCCACTCCCTTCCACTACCCTGACCCACCCGCTTTGACCACCCTGACCCACCCGCTTTGACCACCCTGACCCACCCGGTTCGCTATCTCTCGCAAACACTCACCATCTTAAATGACGTCAGTTTTTGTTGGAGTCACGTGTTCTTGCTCGTCCCTCACCGTAATCCCGTATTATCGCCCACCGCCACATCCCACATCGATTGCGACAGGATGGCACTTGTGATGGCTGACCCGGCCAACCGGATGTGACGTCAGCGGCTGTAGCCGGCCCTCTCCGCCCATTTGGTTTTTAATCCGAAGCAATATGGCGGATAAAAAATGGCCACCTTGATCCCGTGGTGATTGGAATGGAGGAGAGGAGTTTATCCGGAACAACAAACGATATATATTTTATATAAGAAGGGTGTGGACAACAAAACTTAATATGGCCCAAAGATGGCGTAATACCATTCGATCTGACAGTGTTTGATGTGACAGGTCATATGTTTTGTTCCCATTCCGGCCATCGATTACCTGGCGATATGAACACTGAGGCACCTAGTAGCCAGACAAGCGCCCCCCCCCCGCCCCTTGCCTCCCCAACACCCCCCACACGCGCCCCACACCCCCGCCAGCCCCACACACACAGCCCCAAGCAAATGTCGACATTTCCTGCCTGGGGCCCTGTCTCTCCCTGGTTCTGTCGCCGGCCGGTAATCGTGGCAACGCACGTAATGTGCGGAACGCCCGGCTTTCAACTCTCCCCCCCCCCCCGACCGCTTGAGACATCTGCGGTGGTCTCGGTGGGGAGTGAGGTGGGGGGGGGTGCTGGAGGTGGGGCGGTGGGGGTACTTAGTGTTGGAGGGAGAGGGGGCGGGGGGGGGTAACGGTAATGATGGAAGGGGCGGGGGTTGAGTAAGTCCCCAACGACATGGGTCCTATGGGTATAGTTGGTGATATGTGGCACTCCATTGTCTTGCTTGACAGCGCAATTTTTTGTTGTCAATTGTCACCCACCCAAGGTTTGTCCAATTCATCACCGCCCCATAACGGCCGTAGCCATCGTTACGAGGCATTTTTTAATTCTTATTTTCACCGCGGTTTGAAACGCTATGTATGATAGATAATGAGCTTGCGTTTCCCGCTATTCTTCCCGAGGCATTACCCCCCCGGGGTCTGCTATTGTGCTGTTATCACAACTCGAGCGGCGATCGACCCCCCCCCCACCCCGGCCACGCCAGTGTCACGTGCCGCGATGTGACGAGACTTGGCCAGACGCATATATATATCTAATCAGTTCTCGGGAAGTCACCACGGGATCCCGCGAGCTGTGACGTCACTGGGTGCCTATTTAATTATAAAGAGCGGAACTCAAGCTTCTCCAGTCAGCGAAGATCCACAGCGATCAAGGGACTATAAATATATAGGGTTACTGACGTCATCACGAGGCCTAACCACGCGAGACTTATGGTGAGATCTCACGCCCCATCTGTGTGGAGGACGAATAAAATCAGCCAATCGGTCGGCGGCAACACTTCATAACGTTTTCTCGTGGTCATTTGAACGTTGGTAAAACATTTTTTAGTCCAAATTAAACAGAGGGATGTCGGGCTCTTCGGATGGAAGTGGACGTGGGGTGTAAAATTGCAGTGGCGGGATTGGATGTTGGGGGGCCGTGGGGGGAAGGGGGTGGGACTAGGGAGAGGGGGACACTGAAGAGGGTTGAACTGGTATTGGTGAGGGAGGGGGGCGGGGCGGGCAGTACTGGCGAAGTACGGGGGGCAGGCGGCGGTGCTGGCAAGAGAGGGATGCTCCCCAAGGATTGTCACGTCCTTGGCGGTTCAAGTGTCCTGCCAGTGTGGCTTCTGTTCGTGAGGAAGTAGACTTCTTCACCACCTGCTAACCAGGGGAAAGGACAGCCGGTAGGGAGGGGGGATGGGCAGGGGTGAGAGGGTGTGGGGTGCAGGAGAAATTGCGTGTGGGGTGTAGCGCAATATTAGGGGGGGGGGAGCGGCTGGGTGGAGCTTTCAGCTCTTCACATCCACCCCTTCACCCACCCTCCTCCACAGATAAGGACTGGCTCCTTGTCCGCTACCACCTACCCCCCTCGATCCCCTGTCCGTTCTCAACCCACCCGCCCTTCCTTTTTCTTTCTACTCCTCACTCGGTCCCTCTTATTTCTCAACACAAGCCTTGTGCGCATTCCCGTGCAGCATAAAAGGCATATTTAGATAAAATGAAGGCTAATATTTTGTATCATATGATTATATTGGTATGTTTCCTCGATTAAAAATAATTGGCAGCAAAAAAAAATACCGGTATATGGAATCTCTTCATTTCGCAATGCAATCTTCTACCTCTTTAACGGATGCCCTAATACGGCAGCCCAGGCAGCCGGTGTGGGGTTCGAATACCCCCTGTGCAAATGTCTGCAGGATGTCTATGCAGGGTAAGCATCCCATCGCTGTCTACTCAAAGAATGGGAGTTACTCCCGGGGACACGGCTCATATCTTCCTTGAACCCTCCCGTTGTCGGGATTTGACCTACATAGATTAAAGGGTCCTGCAAAAAAAAAGTCTATCAATCGTTCTTTTAATACAGGTACCTGCCCCACCACCACCCACGTCTATCCCGAATTGCAATACGGTTAATACGCCATTGGGGAAAAGACCAAAGCCGGAAACTTCAGGCTTGATGAAAGCCCGATAGACCCGTGCTTGTCGGCGACCCTTGCACACCTCCCATTTCGGGATAGTTCGGGAGCTTTGATCTTCATATTAACAGCAGCCGAAGGGCAGGGAGTGTTTTTCTAATCTGGGTTTGCTGCATCCTTTTATCTCGCTTTCGTGGACATATAGGTGGGCAGGGATCCATTGGGAAATGAACGTGACTGATAAACAGGTTCTTAAAGGGGCTGGGAGAGTCGTTGCCGTGCTGTGAGAGTTATTGCCGTGTTGGGAGAGTTATTGCCGTATTGGGAGAGTTATTGCCGTGTTGGGATAGTTATTGCCGTGTTGGGAGAGTCATTGCCGCGTTGGGCGAGTTATTGCCGTGTTGGGAGAGTCATTGCCGCGTTGGGCGAGTTATTGCCGTGTTGTGAGCGTCATTGCCGTGCCGGAAGAGTTATTGCCGTGTTGTGAGAGTCATTGCCGTATTGGGAGAGTCATTGCCATGACGTCAGCATTATCATCATCATGGTATGGGCGCCATATATTATACCCCCCTTAGCCGGTTGTGCTCTGCGTGCGGATTTTTCCTTCGGCGTTTCCCTTTTCTCTGTCATGCGTGCGGATTTTTCCTTCGGCGTTTCCCTTTTCTCTGTCATGCGTGCGGATTTTTCCTTCGGCGTTTCCCTTTTCTCTGTCATGCGTGCGGATTTTTCCTTCGGCGTTTCCCTTTTCTCTGTCATGCGTGCGGATTTTTCCTTCGGCGTTTCCCTTTTCTCTGTCATGCGTGCGGATTTTTCCTTCGGCGTTTCCCTTTTCTCTGTCATGCGTGCGGATTTTTCCTTCGGCGTTTCCCTTTTCTCTGTCATGCGTGCGGATTTTTCCTTCGGCGTTTCCCTTTTCTCTGTCATGCGTTCCCAATTAGCCCCAGGGCTGGGCGCTGGGGATGGTTTCGAGGCCGGGCGAGTGCGCGCTGTGAACACAAGGAAAGATGTGGACCAGACATCCACCCACTGCATTGTCACCTGCACAGCAGTCTTTGGTGTCAACGGTGCAGGCCCAATGACCGTCTAGCACAAATGTAGGAGCCATACACACAGCACGCCCCTGTCTCTGTCTATGTCCCCGCCCCAATCCACCCCCCCACCTTCTATCTCTCTACCACTCTCTCTCCTTCTCTTTCAATTTCTCTCATCTGCTGTTAGTCTCTGTCTGCCTTTCTTTGCCTATCTCGTCTCTCTTACTGTGCTGTTTCTTTTATCCGATCTCATCTTCTCCCTCAGTCGTACTTTCCTTCCTCTTACTTTCTTTCTTTCTGTCTCTTTGACAGTCTTGTCTTGTCACTGTTTCATCGTGTTCCACAGTTGGCTCTGGTGTTGTCCGAAGCTACGTGCAGCCGAGGCAGGTTTAGGGCTTGATCTGCCATGGTGGAGGGCAGGTCGGGGGGGGGGGCGAGGCAGAAATGGACCTTTAAGCTTGTCATTGACGTTGATGGTATCGGTAGGTGGGGGGGGGGGTGCGGAGAGGACATGGGTGTGCAGAATGACAAGGTGGGTGGGTGGGGTGGGGGAGAGGCGTGGGCGGGTGAGGGGGGAGGGGGCTTTGGTGAGTGACGAGAGGTATGAAAGAAGGTTGGGGGGGGGGGGAGAAGGGGGTAAGGGTATTGGGGAGCAGGAGTGGAGGTATTGGGATGGGCAAGGCAGGAAAGGGTGAGTGAGAGGGTGGCGATACCAGATCGGGAAGGGATGGTAGTGGGGTGGGTAGTGGGTGAGGTGAGGAAATAAGCTGGGTTTAATGTTCTGTCTGTCGCCTGGGGACTGGGTTTGGGTGCGACGTGGCCGGCTTAGCGGCAAACGGGGTGGGGGTGCGAGGAGGGGGTAGGTAGGGTGTGGGGGGGGGGGGGAGGGCGGAGTCGTGGTGGGTGGGTAGGAAGGCCCATAGGACACACGAGTCAGTGGGGATTTGGGGTGGGTGGGAGAGGATATGACACGAGGGACAGTGGGGCCTACGGCTGGGCCTGGTGAGAGTTGCTCAGGGGAGACTTGTAAGGCACTGCATGGGCATCAATTCAAGACTTTGGGTGCGGATTGGGTGGTGGTGGTGGTGGTGGGGGGTGGGATTTGTTATGGGCAGGCGGTCAGAGCAGGGAGGGGACAGAGCGGGGTGGGGGTGGGGGTGGCGGGCGATTGTCGGGGTGGGGTGTGGTGGGGTGGGGTGGGGTCACGTGGGTTTCAGGGGGTCAAGGGACACGTTTTGGCACTTGTTGTTATTCCTACCGCTAGTACGGTGGTATTGACGTAAGGGGGCGCTACGATGTCCACTCGCCATGGTGAGTTCAAACAGACTCCAGGGGTGCTCTGGGGACATCCCATTCACGCACAACCTTGGATCCATATCTCCTCGAGCCCTTAGCCAGTGTCTGGAGCTTTACTTGGCATAAGCGCCGTATGTCCTTCTCCCCCCACTCTCCCCTCCCCTCCATCCTCCCCAGTTCTGCACGCCACCCCCTACCCCTACCCATACTCCTCGATTTATCCAGTCGGGAAGGCCTACCTGTATCTATAGACACACCATGCAAACATTACTCCATGCAATGGGGTTTTACCCCCCCCCCCCACACCACCACCACCACCCCACCCCTCCTTTCACGTGTACACTATGACACAGACAACAAGCCAGCACCTGCCCTCCTCCCTCAATGCACCGAGAGGCATAACAAAGACGGAACAATTAGATAAAACCCGATCCGTGTAAAACAGTGACATTGTATAACAACAAGAGTACGTGACATGCCTCATGGTTGATGACGCCACAGCTCCACAGTTATGGAGGTTTCAGCAGCTCCACAGTGATGGGGGTTTCAACAGATCCACAGTGATGGAGGTTTCAGCAGCTCCACAGTGATGAAAGTTTCAGCAGCACTACAGTGATGGAGCTTTCAGCAGCTCCACAGTGATGGAGGTTTCAGCAGCTCTACAGTGATGGAGATTTCAGCAGCTCCACAGTGATGGAGATTTAAGCAGCTCCACAGTGATGGAGGTTTCAGCAGCTCCACAGTGATGGAGGTTTCAGCAGCTCTACAGTGATGGAGGTTTCAGCAGCTCCACAGTGATGGAGGTTTCAGCAGCTGTACAGTGATGGAGATTTAAGCAGCTCCACAGTGATGGAGGTTTCAGCAGCTCCACAGTGATGGAGGTTTCAGCAGCTCTACAGTGATGGAGGTTTCCGCAGCTGCACAGTGATGGATGTTTCAGCAGCTGCACAGTGATGGATGTTTCAGCAGCTCCACAGTGATGAAGGTTTCAGCAACTCCACAGTGATGGAGGTTTCAGCAGCTCCACAGTAATGGAGGTTTCAGCAGCTCCACAGTGATGGAGGTTTCAGCAGCTCTACAGTGATGGAGGTTTCAGCAGCTCCACAGTGATGGAGGTTTCAGCAGCTGTACAGTGATGGAGGTTTCAGCAGATCCACAGTGATGGAAGGTTCAGCAGCTCTACAGTGATAGAGGTTTAAGCAGCTCAACAGTGATGGATGTTTCAGCAGCTCCGCAGTGATAGAGGTTTTAGCAGCTCCACAGTGATGGAGGTTTCAGCAGCTCCACAGTGACGGAGGTTTCAGCAGCTGTACAGTGATGGAGGTTTCAGCAGCTCCACAGTGATGGAGGTTTAAGCAGCTCTACAGTGATGGAGGTTTCATCAGCTCCACAGTGATGGAGGTTTCAGCAGCTGCACAGTGACAGAGGTTTCAGCAGCTGCACAGTGATGGAGGTTTCAGCAGCTCCACAGTGATGGAGGTTTCAGCAGCTCCACAGCGATGGAGGTTTCAGCAGCTCCACAGTGATGGAGGTTTCAGCAGCTCCACAGTGATGGAGGTTTCAGCAGCTCCACAGTGATGGAGGTTTCAGCAACTCCACAGTGATGGAGGTTTCAGCAGCTGCACAGTGATGGAGGTTTCAGCAGCTCCACAGCGATGGAGGTTTCAGCAGCTCCACAGTGATGGAGGTTTCAGCAGCTCCACAGTGATGGAGGTTTCAGCAGCTCTACAGTGATGGAGGTTTCAGCAGCTCCACAGTGATGGAGGTTTCAGCAGCTCCACAGTGATGGAGGATTCAGCAGCTCCACAGTGATGGAGGTTTCAGCAGCTCCACAGTGATGGAGATTTCAGCAGCTCTACAGTGACGGAGGTTTCAGCAGCTCCACAGTGATGGAGGTTTCAGCAGCTCCACAGTGATGGAGATTTAAGCAGATCCACAGTGATGGAGGTTTCAGCAGCTCCACAGTGATGGAGGTTTCAGCAGCTCTACAGTGATGGAGGTTTCAGCAGCTTCACAGTGATGGAGGTTTCAGCAGCTGTACAGAGATGGAGGTTTCAGCAGATCCACAGTGATGGAGGTTTCAGCAGCTCTACAGTGATGGAGGTTTCAGCAGCTCCACAGTGATGGAGGTTTCAGCAGCTCCACAGTGATAGAGGTTTCAGCTGCTCCACAGTGATGGAGGTTTCAGCAGCTCTACAGCGATGGAGGTTTCAGCAGCTCCACAGTGATGGAGGTTTCAGCAGCCCCACAGTGATAGAGGTTTCAGCAGCTGTACAGTTATGGAGGTTTCAGCAGCTCCACAGTGATGGAGGTTTCAGCAGCTCTACAGTAATTGAGGTTTCATCAGCTCCACAGTGATGGAGGTTTCGGCAGCTCTACAGTGATGGAGCTTTCAGCAGCTCTACGGTGATGGAGGTTTTAGCAGCTCCACAGTGATGGAGGTTTCAGCAGCTCCACAGTGATAGAGGTCTCAGCAGCTCCACAGTGATGGAAGTTTCAGCAGCTTCACAGTGACGGAGGTTTCAGCAGCTCCACGGTGACGGAGGTTTCAGCAGCTCCACAGTGATGGAGGTTTCAGCAGCTCCACAGTGATGGAGGTTTCAGGAGCTCCACAGTGATGGAGATTTCGGCAGCTCTACAGTGATGGAGGTTTCAGCAGCTGTACAGTGATGGAGGTTTCAGCAGCTGCACAGTGATGAAGGTTTCAGCAGCTCCACAGTGATGGAGGTTTCAGCAGCTCCACAGTGATAGAGGTTTCAGCAGCTCCACAGTGATGGAGGTTTCAGCAGCTCCACAGTGACGGAGGTTTCAGCAGCTCCACAGTGATGGAGGTTTCAGCAATTCCACAGTGATGGAGGTTTCAGCCGCTCCACAGTGATGGAGGTTTCAGCAGCTCCACAGTGATGGAGGTTTCAGCAGCTCCACAGTGATGGAGGTTTCAGCAGCGCCACAGTGATGGAGGTTTCAGCAGCTCCACAGTGACAGAGGTTTCAGCAGCTCCACAGTGATGGAAGTTTCAGCAGCTCCACAGTGATGTAATCATAACGTGGTCACGTAAATCTTCGTTTCAGACCGTAGTATATTTATCAAAACCTCCTATGTCTCCTAATTGATGCTGGATATGGAGAACCGTCCTGCAAATGCATTTGCTTCCCTTTGTATGACTTTGTAGGCATATAGACATAAGTCTGTATTGGCATACATAGGCAAGCGAGTGGAACTGTCTCCGATAGCAATAGGCGGCCACGCCGAAACTTCTGTTTCTTAGCCGTTTTCGATACGATGATAAATCGGTGTTGTATGCCGTTTTTAGGCCCACAAGCTCTAAACTGGGCTCAGGAACCTTCCCGGGACGATGACGGATGATGGTTGGTTGGTTATTCGGGACGCTTTAACCAATTTGGTCATATCGCGTCAATGATAGAAGGAAGGGAGAGTGGAGCCATGTCCCCGGGGGTAACCCCCTACTGTTTACGAAGAAAGACATGGGATCTTTATCTTGCGACCACACAGACATGGCCACAGCAGGGCTCGAACCACAGACCCAGGTGCCGTTTGGCTCTCAGGTGGCCAGAGCACTCAATCCGAGCGCTCTAGCCCACTGAGCTGTCGCGCCGGCCCCGATGACGGATGAATGGATGACGCAAGCCTCAGACTAGGCGGACGAGATCGGATCACATTTCCCTACTTCTATCTGGGACACAGGAGGGCACAAATTGACTTTAGATCCGGTTGTCACTTTTGAAGGTCATATCCGTGCATCACTAATTGTAAAGCCTCCGGTTAGAGGTCACGAATACAGGATTTGTGAAAGCTCGCATCGCTCAGGCTTCAGGACCGACGCGATGTTGCGAAACGACCCCTGAGACACTCACCCATCCATATACCGATGTGGGATTGAGATTAAGATGATTCTGGCAAGGGATGGCCTTGTTCCCGGCTCAAGTGACAACTTTGAGAATCGTTTCTCCATTCATCCTAGCGATCAGGTGCTAATCAAAACCACGAGCGGTTAAAGTGTTCGTGCCACGCCAAAACAACTTTAGCTCATATTAAGCTTCTGTTTCCACGCTTATATTATCGAGCTGTAACACCCCAAATAGTAGAAGGGCTTACTTTTCCCACTTGTTTTCGAACCTATGAATTTAATTTCTGCGAGCCAGGAAAGTGACGTCAAAGGGGAATACAAACGCATGTGCTTTTATATTGAGACTCAGATTCTCTCTGCTTATTGGCTTGAACTCAACGAAACGCGCTCAACCATGAGAACAATACACGCCCTCGACCACAGATATCTACGCACTGCATCAAAGCTCACCTGTCAATCTTGTGACATCATTGAGGAATTTTCAAATAACGCTAAGATGCAATGGTCCCAGAAATAAACCCGCCGGATCTCACTTTTACTACTTTGACGAACGCGTTTATAGTGATATCGTGGAATAAAAAAATTCCCATTAAAACAAATTGTTATTTGTTTATCTTCCCTAAACCAAGTTGACTCTGAGCAAGACAAAATCGTGGCACGAACACTTTACTTCATCAGTCCCCACGCGATAATCCGCACTAATCCTTGCCTCTCATAGTCTATATATAGCAATATATAAGGCAATAAGGCAATATGGCGGGGCTTAGTGGAGATGACTGCGTGGTGATTAATAACGAACGAAGAAGCTTTAAGCGCTCGTGATCAAAACCACATTGGCGCACAGCTAATTATTTAAAAAGCTAAGTTCCGTGCGGCAATATTAGCTTTTACAAGTTTTCACATGTGTTGATGTGGCGATGATGTAATTATGTTCTTGTTATTATTGCATGTTATCATTATTACACTTATTGCATGTAATTAATAAAATCGCTTGTTTAATAAAAAATAATTATTCGTACGAAGTATATATTTACACATTCTGTGTACTGTGTTAAAGGATTTTGAAAACCATAATGTATATGAGAAATGGCTTTAACTTTAAATGGCATGGGCAGGGCATATTTTACATATAAATATAAGCTGTGCAGATTTATTTCTGTCCACAGTTATCAGGAATTAACTCCCGATCTTGGTTCGCCCCTTAAAGAAGGCGGTGGGTGTGTGGATATCTGATATCAGATATCAAGATCAACACGTTTTTGTGTCTGTTACGATTGCTCCTTCTTTGACATGTGTTCGCGACGAACAATACGTGTTATGGCAAGATGGGTTTTCCTGTTCGTTGGATGTACGTAGACATGTGGGGGCGATTTTGATCAGTGGGGGGTGGGGGTGAGGGGTGGATATATACATGCTGATGAGGTGGGCCGCGGCCTCCTTCACATACGGACAATGGAGTGGCCGTTATAAATATCGCTCGGTGACGATGGCAGAGGCAACGTCATGATCAACACCCTAAAAAGCACGACCTTTTATCCCTGTAGTTTTTTCGACTTGTTTATAGGCGTGGTCTATGATGACCCCACTTGCTGTGCCGACATCAATATGAAGTTAAACATTAACATAAAAAACAAAAAACAAAATTGCAGCATCAACTTGAAACTTAAGCTTTTTGACCGGAAACGTGGCATTGTCGTTTCCAGCAATGAATAGTCTACGCAATATGGCGGTTTCGGCCACTTCCGGTCCACATGAAGCAGGACACCGTGGGACAGAGCCGCTCCCGGAAGTGAAGTCTGGGATTCCGTTGTCTAGGTGATTAGTGCCGCGTCCGATGTCTTATGTCCTCCCGGAAGTCAGATCTGGCTCTAGATTACAACCAGGGTTTGTTGGTTGGTTGGCTGTATATTCATGGAGCCATGTCCCCGGGGGTGACCCCTACTCTTTACGAAGAAAGACATGGGGTCTTCATTCCGCGACCACACATACATGGCCACAGCTGGACTCAAACCACTGTGCCACGTGCCGTTAGGCTCTCAGGTGGCCAGAGCACTCAAGGCGAGCGCCCTAGCCCACTGAGCTATCGGGCCGGCCCCTTACAACCAGGAATATCCGTCATTAGGTTGTGCTAGCAGCAAGGGTAACGCAAGCTGATCCTGTAGAAGTCTAGACTAACACACCTCGGGAGCCATAATCATGACCACTTGCATGTGTCTTCCCAAGAGGGATAAAACAGCCTGTTTACAGTCCCACGTCCTGTTAAATATAATCCGTGTATCCTCTTGTCCCAATAACATATATTGTTTCTTAAGGTAACATGTATGCATATGTAGTAAAACGCAAGTCCATTTCAAACATAGCTTAAGAAATGGACTTGGAAATGAACTTGGACCAACAAATTATGTTGGACCCAAAAATCATCCCCCGAGCACTGATCGAAATGTCTAATGTTGTCCTTAATAGTTATATTCATGTCGAATAGCAGCCCATCATTTAGCGTAGGTTTAAACAATTAATAACGGTATCAATAGCCCTGGCGCCTTTGCTACGTAAGCCGGTATGCTGGTCCAAAAGACATCGCCGGGAGCGACTTGGGAGAGATGCTCACAGCGTTTTGTGCACGACTTCTTACGTTTGATCCGCGTCGGTGCATGGACCAGTTTGTTGAGTGCCTGTTGTACCCGCCTTACCTCTCTGCCAGTGTCCATGGTCATCACACTCGGACGCCCACACAGCTCCGTATCGGTGCAGATCAGACTGAAGACGCCAGCATCAGACGGGAAGGGACGACCTTTGAGGCCCGGACTTGTCTGAGGGACATTTTTACATAACCGCACGCCGTAGACAATAGAGCCTTATATCTAGGATAAAGCATGCTCGTCTGTAGCTAGACAGAACTGGTTAACTGCGTCGGCTATGGAAAAGGGAGGGGACGCTGCCGCAGAGGGTGTAACCCCTCCGCACTATCCACTCCTCCCGCCGAAACCGGAAGCTATTGTTCTGACAGGCTCTCTCAGCTCCGACAAAGACCTAGAGGCGCCACGAGTCTTGTGGCACGAGGGTTTGTTTTTCGTGTGACAATATAAAATTTTGTCGAAAGGAAAAGAAAATCTCCCTTGTGACTTTAAGAGGCGTCTTGAAGGGAATTTCGAAAAAACTCCGCTCGAGCGTTGACGGATGTCATAATGGCACTACAGCGGGCGATAATAGGGGGCCACAGTATATAGCGCCGTAAAGACTAGCATTGAGGGGCCCATATAGAAGGCGGCCTTTCGCAGGGACCACGCGGTCGTAAGCCGTTATGGTGCGTCCTTTTGGGATGGAGATAGATCACATTATTTCGGTGACGGCGCCGATAAGTTACGGTCCAAGGGAGCTGCCAAGACACATCTCTCACCTGTTTATAATGGGGTGGGGAAATAGGTTTGTGGTGGCACGCTCCAACTTCTCTCACCTGTTTATAATGGGGTGGGGAAATAGGTTTGTGGTGGCACGCTCCAACTTTTCTCACCTGTTTATAATGGGGTGGGGAAATAGGTTTGTGGTGGCACGCTCCAACTTCTCTCACCTGTTTATAATGGGGTGGGGAAATAGGTTTGTGGTGGCACGCTCCAACTTCTCTCACCTGTTTATAATGGGGTGGGGAAATAGGTTTGTGGTGGCACGCTCCAACTTCTCTCACCTGTTTATAATGGGGTGGGGAAATAGGTTTGTGGTGGCACGCTCCAACTTCTCTCACCTGTTTATAATGGGGTGGGGAAATAGGTTTGTGGTGGCACGCTCCAACTTCTCTCACCTGTTTATAATGGGGTGGGGAAATAGGTTTGTGGTGGCACGCTCCAACTTCTCTCACCTGTTTATAATGGGGTGGGGAAATAGGTTTGTGGTGGCACGCTCCAACTTCTCTCACCTGTTTATAATGGGGTGGGGAAATAGGTTTGTGGTGGCACGCTCCGACTTCTGTCACTTGTTTATAATGGGGTGGGGAAATAGGTTTGTGGTGGCACGCTCCAACTTCTCTCACCTGTTTATAATGGGGTGGGGAAATAGGTTTGTGGTGGCACGCTCCAACTTCTCTCACCTGTTTATAATGGGGTGGGGAAATAGGTTTGTGGTGGCACGCTCCAACTTCTCTCACCTGTTTATAATGGGGTGGGGAAATAGGTTTGTGGTGGCACGCTCCGACTTCTGTCACCTGTTTATAATGGGATGGGGAGATAGGTATGTTGTGGCACGCTCTGAGTTCTTCGCAACGTTTTTAATGGAATGGGAAGATACGTATGTTGTTGTTACGCTCTGACTTCTGACTTCGGAGCTGGCTCATCTCGTGACGGTGATGACAGGAGCACCGATAAGTTCAGACCCCCCCCCCCTCCCCTCCCCTCTACCCTCCCCCACCTGGCGTGTGCGAACACCCCAACAATAGCGGGCGCTATGTATGCTACACGTGTATGTATTCCCACCAGCGAATATTTCATATTCAGCCGGTGAGGTGAGGAGAGGGTGGTAGGTGGAGGGGGCGGGGGGGGGGGGTGGGCGGGGCTGGCTGGCTGGCTCCCTGATATTGATAGGACACCTCGTATATGAAACTTATCCCGTGGATCCTTTCGATATGCATCTACCGTCATTGGTCTTTCATCCTCGCTTCCTTTATATTCTAATCCCGATTCGGAATCTCGAAGACGTTAAATGCATTTGTATCTTAAAATTATACTAAACACATTTTTATTTTATTTTTATTTATTTTTTATTGTATCTATAACAGTACAAAATACATGCAACATTTCACAATACGGATACTAAACAAAATTAAATAAACTTTAAAGTTTTACCGGGTGGATATATAACTCGGCTGTGAGTTCAATGAACGGCTGGCGACCCTGACTAATTGCTACACCCAGAACGTGACAATAGCCTCTGAGCTCGGGGCCCCGGGTTTATAATCATGCAGGCCGAACGCCTTGCAAAACATTCTCTACGCTAAAGTAGCAAAATTTCCCCGGCCAAAAAAAAAAACGGAACAGGGACAGACCGACTACTCCGCTAATGTACTTTTGGAATGAGGAAAGCGCCAACAATTGTGAGCAAACAATATGTTGTGATTCTGCAGACTGCCGCTACGAGGGCCTATATGATGAGTGGTGGGGGGGGGGGGTTAATCGATGACCGGGTGTGGTGAATTCGCTTGGGAGCACACCGGTAGTGGAGGAGGCACTAAACGAGCGCTAGAATATATACCGACGACGGAGACTTTTAAGCAAAAAATAATTCTTTTACTACTTCAACAAGGGGGGGTGTGTGTGCGTGCGGGGGGGGGGGGGGTACCCGTTTATGTCACACTGCATCTGTCGTTAAGATGTTGCCTCACTCGACATAAGGCAGGACGCTATGTTTTCATTATGATGAACGAAGAAACTTGCCAAAGCAAACAGCGGAAGTTTCTGACCGGCTCATCTGGCCCCAAATGGTTAGACAAACACAAATTAAAGTAGTCCCCATCCAGGCACTGTCCGCAGGCTCGGGAGGGGAGTGGCACATCTTACTGCGCAGATAAAACAACATACGCGACTATCGATCTGTCGTTCGTGGGAATGGCGGGTGCCAGATCTCTGTATCGGAGTTTTCTCCTCTCGTAACCACCGTCGTGGAATTAACGTCGTTTAATCGCACGCCACTGTCCCTAGATGGCGCTGCAATTAGAGTGTATCGATTGCCTGTGGTGGACCCCTGGCGGCGTTCAAACGGAACTATTCACGTGGAGTGTGTGTTGAACGTGAATCTGCGCTTTAAATTCATTTTGTTGTGACGTCATACAGCTTGGATAGATACGGTTGTTGTCGGTGCCTCGCTTCAGTCGGTGTTTTTGCAGAGATAATCCCGACGTAATGTTGTCGATTAAATCTTAAAAGTTGTTTTAATGTTATCTTTCACGCTTGGTTTAATTTAGTGTATCGATGTTAGCGTAGCTCGACTGCTCTACCTTTGTTATAGCGTATACGATTCGATATATATATAGCTTTGTGGGGTGTGTGCGCCTACGGACGGGGGATGGGTGTGGGGCTACCATGTGGCGTGCTCGACATAGTTCAGAAACTGTCGGTGACCAATTAATGGGAGAGCATTTAAAACAATCATGGCACCTCAATGTGTGCCCACCCCCACCGCCCCCTACGCCTGCGTCTTCGCGTCTTTGTACAACTGCCTCCTGGAAACTCAAACATGTCCAACCCCAGTGGCTGTTGTATAATTGTATAATTATTATAATTATCCCAAAATGTTCGTTGCTCTGGTGGCCAGGAATAACCATAGCGACGACACAATAGCAGCGCGGACGACGCGAGAGATGAGCCAGAGGAGCGCGTTATGACGTATCGTCAACACTATCAATGAGACCTCCTGTCATCAGGTCATCGTGCGATGATCATGACGCTCAGTTGCCACCGCGGCCTCCTTTTGTGTCATGACCGCCTAAATCGACATGTGTTTTTTTTTTACCCCATAATTTGGGGATTTTATTTCTGCATGTCGGCAATTGTATTTCTTCATTGCATATTATTAATAAAATGGCAACCGGGCCATTATAGTCCTGGTTGGGAACCAGCCAGTTACGGCTGCTAATTAATTAAGATTTAAATAACTACAACCTAGAGATTATGAATAATTGATGGTTTGTTAATTATTTAAGACCTGTTTAAGCATCTTCGGACTTGTCACGTAGCGTAAGTCATGTGATCAACATTGATGATGATATGTTTCGGTCGGCGCAAACGCTCAAGCAAGCAGATGGTAGTCGGGGTGAGAGCGGGCTGGGGAGAGTGGGGGAGGGGGCGGCATGGGGTATGGCTATTGAGGCAAAAACATCATCTACCCATGTTTTGTCGCCGGGAGGTGATAATACCGAAGTAAAACCATTCGTATTGCTTATTTTTAAGAGGATAAATTATATTAATATGTATTCATTATTTAAAGTTAAACGCCACCCTCTCCCCATCCACTTGTCTATTCTTTGTCTGTCCCCCAATATTACTTAGAAAAGATAATAGACCGATCCAGGCTGTCAACCATTCACTGACGTCATTGTTGCTTCTATCCAATCATGTAGAAAAAAAAAGTATTCCACGGGCGTTAAGTCGGACAAACAATTCAACGAAGCAGCATGTCACTTTCTCGTCAGTTTCAGAAAATAATTCGCCGATTGGTGTCTCACACGAACGAAAACTACTGATCATTCATAGCGAGCTCTTTAGATAACACACACATAAAAAAAGATAAAATCTATATCTGAGTCCCATGCTATTATGAGCTGGTGAAATCCACCGGAAGTCAACCTCCACTGGGGAAAGCGGAAAAGATCGCATGTTATGTACGCATGCGTGTTTTTTTTTTTTCGTCGAAGATTAATTGCTGCAAGACATATATGTATGTATCAACGAAACTTGCCGCATTTTAGGTAACACCTATCCATATTAATACATATGAATTTAGGTTTTCCTTGTGCCTACCTATATGTAATTACGACTATGACCTAGTGTCCCCAGAAGTAAGGATCTTTACAAATAAGCTGTCTGGAACTGCGGAAACAAGGAGGTTACAGCCAATGGCTGTGAATAGACTCCAGATAAGCGAGAGCGACCCGGCGTTGTTTAAATGCATTGTATCTGCTGTGTAATGGGGTGTAATACATATCTCGGTAATACGGCGGTAATTTAGTGTAATTGGCCAGTGAATGACAGCAATTGGTGCAGTGAAATGTAGGCACTTACCATGGAGTGGACGCGAGATGGTTTCAATATAGAGTTCCGCAGGGAATGGACGAGGTACCGGAGATTGCGGTGGACGATTGTCAGGTCAGTGAGCGTCAGTCGTTGGTTCTCTGTCCGGTTTCTCACCTTAGGCGCAGTCAACAGTCGCCCAGGGAGGTGTCTAGGTTCGGCTGCATACAACTGAGCGGCATGCTAAACTGGAATTACTTGGAAAAGGGGATGATCAACTATTGGAAACGGTGCTGAAATATTGGGGTGACAAGGGGTGACCAAATGAAGCTTGTGCTGAGCATAATATACGGATCCAGGTGTGTTAATCATTCATTGACGTCACTGTTGCTTTTATCCAATCATGGGGCGAGCAAAGGTGTACCACGTGCGTTATGTCGGACAAACAAATCGGAAAAACAAAGCAGCGTGTCACTTTCTTGTCAGTTTCAGAGATGAGTACTTCTCAATTGTACCTACCATCAGCTATGATTGTCAATTTCATACGATTAAGGAAAAAGGACTCAAAGGTGGGCGGGGCTTAGCTTCGGAGTATGGGTCGGTCTGTTGCCGATGACGTTGGCTAATGAACTCCATGGAATGACTTTGGGGTGAGTTCGGGTGCGAGCGGAGTAGTCGGACTCCGCGGAGTGCATAACCGAACGCGGAGATTGTGGTCCGATAGGGCGGTCACGTGGTACATTTTACTCCCAGACCTTACTCCCCACCCAGAGGAGGATCACGAGGATTTCCAACATGGCGTCCAGGCCGCACAATACATTTAATATATATATAGTAGTATTGCGACCCGCAAAAAATCTGTAAATAATATTATAGCAACGAGAATAAGATAATGAACACAATACGTATCCTTTGATTTATTTTATGGCGCTATTTAACGATCTTCAAAATTTGTGCAGTCCAGCAAGTGCAACATTCACGTGGACCGCGGATTTTGCGTTCGGTTCATAATGATCCGCCTATTAGCGGAAAGAGTGAGTCCGCATGCTCCAAATATCCGCGCCGATTACTCCGATCGCATATCCGAACTCACCCTTGGTGTCCATTTCCAGGAACATGTCGTCAGAGTGGGCGCATTTCTTTGGTACCCCGGGTGTATCCCTACGGTGGACCGAATACGCACATTACGCATCGGTTCACCGCCCGATACTTCTTTCACCTGAGTATGGATGCGCGCGCATGCATTCGGTATGCCGATGTGCCCCGTTCTAAACAGCACGGGGCATTCGGGAGAAGATGGCGGCTGATTGAAAGGTGATGAAGAGTAGGTTGGTTCCAGTGCCTTAATGTGCACCGGATGTGAACGGTGTGTGCATTTCATTGGAATAGGCATATCCCTATCGACATACTCGGAAGTTCCCTGTCACGTGTTGCGGGCCCGGGGCGGGATACCGAACCTGGCCCAAAGAAATGCGCCCATTGTATCGTGCTACCGGCCAACCGGGTGTTGATTTCCCTTTGAAATGGACACCGTTACAGGCGGCAGAGATCGTATCCTGTACATATTAACATCACCTATTGAGCATGTCATTTTGAAAAAAAGAAAAAAACAACAGTTATTTTGGTCGATCGCCGGTGGTGCGATCTGGAATCAACCTGCTATTTACGGCCATCGTGTCTCCAAATAACCTTCAGTGTCACGGAAATACCATCCAATGGGAGAACGCTGCCCTGATGCTTACTGCGTGTATCCTTAATTCCCACCTTCCCACCACTGAAATGAGTTTTTCCGCACGCTCATTACAGGTGTGAAAAACTCTCAGCGAACCAATTGCTAGGACCACCCCCAGCCACCCACCCACCCTCACTGACCAGTAAAACACCACATTTAGGTATCGTTTTGACCACCCCTCCCTTCCTCTCCTACATCACCCACCCCGCCCTCCCACTTCACCCCGCTAGCTTCATCACCGCACCCTCCTATTACCTGACCAACGCCCTCATTGTTCACACTTTACCCCCAACGACGCCCTGCGGAATATTCCGTCGCTAGGTGTCGCTAGTTGCCGGCAGGTGCCCTCTTCCCTTATTTAGTACCTTACCATGCACGGTGGACACTATACCATCGCGAAAAGCGCTAGATACTATCAATTACACCGCAATCACCATCCGCTACCGCCACCGCTACGGTAACAGCACTGCTATTGGAATACAGCACTCTTTGGCTTTAACTATCTTGTGGCACCATTTTTAAGCGCCTCGTCATCTTATCCATCACTGCGCGCGGAATAAGCGAATGTAATCACCTCACCTAGTCATAGTCTTGGCCGGCGTATTAAGGTAGATGCATAGGTTACATTTTTTTCAGACAAACTTCTTGACATTTTTTCAACTTATAGTACTGTGTATCCAAAACGATAAAATAACATAAAAAAAATATGTCTTCTACCTACTTTTCTGTCAAAATGACGTTGAATAGGTAGGGGGTCACATCTAATTTTATAATGGCCGTCAATGGAGAATTTTGGAATTTTGACACGAAATATTGAACAGAAAAAAAACGGCTCAGACAAAGTTAATAAAAATTTGTCTGTAACAAGCTTGTATGCTTGTTTGTTCAAATAAGAGAAAAAAATATATATGGGTCTTCTACCTCATTTTTCGGTAACATGACCCTGAACATGGAAATTGTGCCGGTAATTCTGAGGGTCGGAATGGGAAACACGCTGAACTAGAGACACAAGTGAATAAGATACTGGGTGTTATCAAATTTACATGAAACATTTAAGCAACCAAACGTGTAAGCATATAGGCCTACGATGATACGATGATGTGGGGGATCCCTACACTACCCCCCCCCCCCCCCCACGCCTCCCCCATTGATTTACTGTGCCTGTGTTGTCAACGCTATGTAATTTGCCATCTTGTTTCTAGTGCCAGTTCGTTCAAAGATATATTTATACATCCCAAAAGGTTCTTTAGTTTGCTTGGACATGCGTTTGCCTATCACAGCGCATCAGTTTCACGACTTTGTTAAATAAACAAGAAATAAACGATGACGCGCGGCGGACAATAGAGCATTCGCCAGATTAGCCTGGTTCCGCGGCCCAATTTCGCTCGCTCGCTCACGGTGCTTACAAGTATGAGTATGGGCGGCGGTACCAGCTTATCGCCAGATCGCCTCGGCATAGTTCACCAGATGGCACCACAGTGATGCCGGGAACCTCCGTAAATGGCGCTCCGCTGAGAACTGAAGCACGCCTACTCAAGCGTTCGTGACAGACTGACAAACGTCGATGACGTCATCATTTAGATGTCTTTCTCTGCATACACATGAACCAGTGTATAGCCGCTGTTCATGCTTATATGTATCTATATATATATATATATATGTATATATACTTACACATATACGTACTTAAATAGTTGTTGTCTGTTGACGGCATAGACGACACTGTGGGGATTGCAATCACACCTAACGGAGTTGTAGCTGGAACATGTCTCACCCTCGGATACGCTGCCTGAAGAAACAGAACTCCTGCGGAGCCATAACGTGAGTGTTCGAAACCCAGCTACAATTATCCCGAGGATGATAGCACTCACTTCATTACTGTGTTTTATTTTACGTTGAACTTTTTGTCTTCTTTTGTTTCCTGGAAATGTTTCTTCATGTGTCATTTTGCTCACAATTTGAGTGGGAAAGCTTTGATTTTTGGCTCTTATACTGACAAGATGGAAGCCATATTTATGCCTCGCAAAAGTCCTGATCACATAATGCGTCCGATTTGTTTTTTTAATGATATTCGCCGGGTTGCGTAGCGCGTTCCTGTGTACTGCTATGTGTCATCAACATTGCCGTTTTCAGTGGTGGGTTTCACAAAGCTTTTTAAATACAATATTAAAAAGCTTTGTGAAACCCACCACAGTTATTTCAGCTTAATGTCGGCATCGACGAATTTAAGATACACCGAGAAGTTTTAGGAATGCGATAAGAGTCTAAATGGCGGAGACATGTTATATGACGTCAAATCGAGGGATGAAAGGCCAGACCACCATTTCATTAGATTACAATTCCATTGAACGAAATATCACAGGCCGAAATCTATCTTGGCCGAAATGTAACAGGCATCTGTTGTCAATGGCGGGCAACAGTTGGACACCATCACCTTCACCCGCACTGGAAGGCACCACCCCCACCGTCTAGCCCGCTAGATATCATCTACCCCACCGCCACCCCCGCTGGCTATGCCCAGCGTTTTATTGCACATTGCATCCCTCCTCAACATCTGAACAACTGCGAATACACAGCTTTTCAATTTCAACGGAAGTATTACAGAAATATTTTGAACAGAATCTACATTCCCTGGCTGAGAACCGACGGAGCCGGTGTAATACAGCTGATGGCTCTGATGAATCGAGTTGCTGGTTTAACACCCGTCACCCACAGTCCAATATTCCTTGTCGGACATTAGCTAAATTGAAACTTATCGAAGCCTGGTTACTCGACAAATATGTGTTTACCTGTCGCTCTCTGTTGGCAGGAAAAAAAATCCATGCTTCAGCTTAGCTCAGACGCGTCTCGACTCTGACAAGTTTTAATGTCACCAAAAAACAAGGTAAATATCTTCTTGGTACCAGCGAACTGACGGCGAACAGAATAAAAAAGCTGACGTTTTTGACACAGTTCAACAGCCTTGACGGGCGCTAAAATACTAGGATTGGAATGTTCAAAAGTTTAATAGCAGGATTGGAATGTCCAAAAATTTAATACCAGGATCGGAATGTCCACAAGTTTTATACCAGGATTGGAATGTCCAAAAGTTTATTACCAATGTCCAAAAGTTTTATACCAGGATTGGAATGTCCAAAAGTTTATTACCAATGTCCAAAAGTTTAATAACAATGTCCAAAAGTTTAATACTAATGTCCAAAAGTTTAATACCAGGATTGGGATGTCCAAAAGTTTAATACCAGGATTGGAATGTCCAAAGGTTTAATACCAGGGTTGGAATGTCCAAAAGTTTAATACCAGGATTGGGATGTCCAAAAGTTTAATACCAGGATTGGAATGTCCAAAGGTTTAATACCAGGATTGGAATGTAACATGTGTTTACGCTGCTATTCCCGGAGGGAAATCCAGTGATGATCCACTGATATCAAGTTCACTGGTCCAAGATCGATAATCGCCCTGTAAGGCCATTCTTACTCACTGGGAAGGACGAATGGTGGAGCCATGTCTCGGGGGGCGTCCCCTTTCTCTTTTCGTGAAAGGATAATATATGATTTCCAATCCCTAACTTGGATACATTTCATAGCATTGGACAACACCGACGTCAAGAAATATCTTTTCTTGTTTAACATACTCACTGGGAAGGGGGGGGGGGCGGCACATGCCGTTTTGACCAACCGCCCCATTCTCTTCCGCTGGATCAACGCCAGCTAGCTGAGCTATTAGTGGCAAGGTGGGTGGGGGGGGGGGTCACGAAGAACACGAAGATCACGAAGAATAAAATTTAATCCCACTACACGATGAATTAAAAGCAAAACTCTCCGCATGCAATGGAAGGGCGGATACCCGATACTAAATTGACGATATCCCGATTCATGGTTATTTAATATTAAAATTCCCAGTTCAGGATTAATGAAAATCCTTGACCACGGCGGTCGACTAAATACCCCATTCCCAGTTCACGAAGAATTATGTTCTTCATTCCCAGTTCACGGTGAAATGAAGTGCCCAGTCACGAGGAACGTAAATACCCCTTCCCCCCCCCCCTTGTATGTCACTGACGCTCAGTGGCCGCAGCCACATTGGACGGCGCAGCACAGCGGGTGATACCACTGGGTTGGGCGCGAGCCACATCATAACGCAACCGAGCAGTGTTCGGTTAGCCTGCGAATTCAACTTCCTTTGTGATGAACGCTTGCTTTGTCCTGTGCGTTGGGAAATGTGTCTGGGCGTCAAACATCAGTTTGGGTGTAATAAACATAAATTGATACGTATAATTCACCCGTTGACTACGAACTGACCCATTACAGGGCGGCACCAAAATGTTGTACAGCGTTTTCAATGTGGAAAAAAAGTGACTGGGACTGTGAAGATAAGGCTTCGGCGGAAAGGACCCTTTCAACGACGAGGTACTACCAGCAACATATTATGTTGCGCTTTTAATTGGTGTGACCTTTTGATAATTGTAAATTGTTTTGTTCAACCACACGGGCTTGGACGCATTATGCGAGTTTACACTACATCATAAACACGATAAATTGGCATTACGGCCGACCAATGCAGCGAGAAACACGGAGTCACGGAAACACGAATGTATTTAGACTAAAATGGTAATAATGCCTATCATTCAATATTGACAGTTGGACGGCGGAAATGCCTCCAGCGTTATCGCTGTAGTGTTATCACTAATAGAAAAGGTTTTTTGTCAGTCACATAGATCACATAGTGAAAACCGTGTATCTTGTTTGTGTGGTTGTTATCCGTAATTGCAGCGCGGGTTTGCAGGCGGGTGTCATGGGGTTCAGCGATCATGTTGTTAGCTTTGTCTTTCGGAATCCGCAGTGATGCAAACATTCTCCCGCTGGCAAGGCGACGGCGCGAATGGCGAATGCATAATTAGTCAGATCCACGTAAGTCTATTCTCTTTAATCGTGAGTATGAAATTGACAATCGTAGCTGATGGTAGGTACAAGTGAGAAGTACTCATTTCTGAAACTGACAACATAGTGACATGCTGCTTTGTTTGTCAGACTTGTCTGTCCGACAAAACGCACCTGGAAGACCGTTTTTCACCACACGATTGGATAAAAGCAACAGTGACGTCAATAAATGATTGACACTCTGGATCGGTTTATTGACTTTGTTATCCTCCTCGACTATGGCAGTTAAAAGTCGCTCTAAAATATAAGCCTAAACTACAACTGGAAGTGAGAACTTACTAAAATAATATAGTCGGGAATTTAAACTTTTATCCGAGGTTACTATTTAGAGTAGGACAGTTACTTCCGATGTACGTGGGGTACCATATAAATGCTCCCGGCGTAAACTGGCTTAATTAACTACAACTTTAATACTTACATCTCGGAATCTATGCAACAAACTTTTTAAACTAATGATTCGATGTCTCAAATGCAGAAAAATTATGTGTAATCTGTAAATATAGATATAATTTAATTGAATTGTGGAGGCCAATACCATAATTTAACAGACAGAAAAATGGATCTTGAGTTGTTGGTCTGACACCACGCCATAATGAGATTTCTGGGTGATGCACAGAAACGCTTATCTAATAAATAGTGGTCGTGCAGCCGCACTAGTAGGTCAAGGTCACGCGCAGTGAGGCACGTGCACCACCCCTATATACATGTATATATACATATATATATATACATATATTTATATATGTACAGGGGTAGTTGTTACAAAATAGGGTAAGGGCCTTTGCTCTGGTTAACAATGAATGGCTGAGCTTGCATGGAGCAGTGATGACGCAGTGCTAGTGGTCTGCCTCTGAAGTCATACCCTGCTGTATCTGTGTTAATGTACATGTGTGTGTACACACGCGGGGTGTATGTATGTAATTGTGGGGAGTGCAGTGTGCAGACTCGCAATGCCTGTGTTGTACCAACATCGTGCTGCTAAGCATATAGCTTAGTAATATTACATAAATGGTGTGTGTATACAGTCATGTGAGTGTACACATACTTGTGAGTAAAGGAGGAGGGGGTGGCATATTGTTTAAGCCGCTGATAACTAATCAATATTATAATAGTTGAGGCTGGAGATTTTATATCCTACCATTGGCAAGCGAGTAAAATAGTACATAATATATACAAGGAGTTGGTGTCCGGTGAGGCAGCGTGGATACCAATGGAATTGAAATAAAGGGAAATGAAATCGATGGAAATGAAATTGATGGAAATGAAATTGATGGAAACGAAATCGATTGAAGCGATATCGAGGAAACTGAGATCAAGAGAAAATCAATCGAGACGAATAAAATGATAAAAACTAATAAAAGTCATATTCACTTTTGGGAAACATCAAAATGCAGAATTAATCAACATAAAAATGCCCGGTGTATCTAAATGAGCGTTATTGACATGAAAGATAACCATGAAATGCCATTAAACCTATATAGGAAATTGCATGTAGGAAATTGCATGTATATATCCCAGCGTGTCCGATGGAAAGGATAATAACCTCTGGCAAAGTACTGCCGCAACCCCCCCCCCCTTCCGCCCCCACCCCTCCTCCCCCCAAGCCGTCTCTCTCAATGTATTTGTCGCTCTCCAAAAGCAAAACTGCCTTGATTGTCTCAATAAAAGAAACGATGTCCAGACGCCTTTCAATTTCTTTCCAGAGGGACTGTTTCGTGTTCTCAGGTGGCTAGCTTCTGTGGCTAAAAATACCCCTATTCGCCAGTACAATGGGCTTAGTCAGGAGTAATCAGTCAGTCAGCGGTAGAAATGGCGAACCCACACTGTCTGGCCAGTGCCTTGTCGTCGGTCCAAAAGGTGTGGACCGGGGATGGAAAACATGCTCTTCCGATTTGACCAATCAAAAAAAGGCTTTCAGATCGTCTCTGTATGAAGTGGAGTAAGGGATTGACCGATCCAGGCTGTCAATAATTTACTGAAATCATTGTTGCTTTTATCCAATCATGTGGTTAAAAAAGTTCTTCCATGTGCGTTATGTCGGACAAAAAAGTCGGATAAACAAAGCAGCATGTCACTCTCTTGTCAGTTTCAATGATGAATACTTCTCACTCGTACCTAACATCAGCTATGATTGTCGATTTCATACTCACGATTAATGGAAAAGGTCTCAAGCGTGGGCGGGGCTTAGTGTCGGTGTATAGAGCCGTATATTTTGGGACAGCCGCCCTACCTCCACCCGCCACATCAATATCATCGCATTCCCATCTGGCTCGGGTCGATCACGTGATAAATGTCCCGGGGCAGCGACCGTGGCACCGTGCCATGCTCTGACCCGTGAAGTCCGAGTGCACTGCCAAATCCGTCCGTCAGGGGCCACCAAGTACCGTATCATACGGCACCTCACCCGGCCGCGCCCACGCCACGTTTGCGACTGCATTGTCCAGAATTTCTGCTTTTTAAAAAAATATTTTACATGCACTTTTTAAAATAATATATTCATGCAATTGGAAGTGGCTTCGAATCGATCCGTCCGTGGCGTCACCTCTATGCTGGCCCCAGCTGCACGCATCGCCGGCGGCGGCGCAGGGGTGGGGCAGGGATGGAGGGTGGGGATGGTGGGGGGGGGGGGGCAGGGATGAGGGGTAGAAGGGTGGTGCTATGACTCCGATATTGATGAGTCCCGGAACCCCCGTCACAACGATGTGGGAGCGCGGGCAGACGACACAATGAAAAGGGCGGGAAACCCCGCGTCGCGTCGATTTCAGCTCTAATGTGTTTTGCGTACTGCTTACGCCGTGTCGAGCAGCTGACAGCGGGGCTGTGGCCCGTCGGGGGAAGGTTTATTATAAGAGACTTAACGGGGAGGTGAAGCAATTGGATACACGCTATGGCATTCATGTAAGAAGCAGCGAATATGGGGGCAGGGCGTTAAACAGACGGTACGACGGAGAGACACATTGTACGAGAGAAATACAGCGATGGGCAAAAGAAACGTAGCGCAGTCGAGAGAGACACAAGCATAGGCAATAACAAAGGAAATATTCGAAACAGGTATTCTGGCATAGAAACCCCTGTGATCTAAGTGGAACCGTTGTAACATCTTCATCCAAAATTAGGGCACAGGGCAATGAGATGCTCTCAGCTGTGTTGTATATTTATTTACAGAAATGATATTAATTATTCGTAAATAATAATTAGTGATACACGCCAAATGTTGTGCGATCTGTTCGATCCTTCATATATATTTATAACGTATCAAAATGTCACTGACAGATGAAGATATTTTAATATATATGCATACAAACATTAATAAAATTAATTAAATTAAAATTAAAATTGCAGCTTATTCATGTGGAATTCATATGGATAGGTGCTATCTAAACAATGCGAGCGTATATTTATTAATTCAGATATTCCGAGGGGATACATCTAGATTAGTATTCAAAATTAATCTCACTTCAGCTTGCCATATATAATATCTTTGGCGGGATATGCACGTGCTTCTCATTCGGTTTCTTAGGAACTCCCATTGTGACGTCATGTTTATAATATTTTGACGTCACAACTACTCACTATGACAGCAGCCGATGGGCGGTCACCAAGAGCGCTCTACTTGGCAACAGACATTTAGCGCGTCGCTTATAAATTAACTTTAATTTGAAGTATACATCCAGTGTTAACATTGAATAATTTATTGGTTATTTTTTTGGGGCAGCTGATTTAATTATTAAAGACATGACATAATAGGCTCCGTCCTCTTTTTGCTTGAATATATTTACGTACAGCTGATATTTACCCTGAATCCGAAAACGTCTCATGGGGGGGCTGTTACGCGAAATGAAAGTCGTAAGGCTATGCTTGAAATGGACTTTGAATATGCATGCATGTTACCTTAAGAGCTCGCTTGCGCTCTCTATTATAAAGGCAACTGAAAGCTGCCCGTGTAATCCTGGAGGTTACATCGATCTTGATTGATCCAGGGTCCTGTTTGTCCGGCGGCTTACTGGCTTTGTAATCAACGAGCAAGGAAAATTTATTCATCACACGAAACCCGACCCTGATGTGAAGCAACATGATATTGTAATGGCTACATAGCCCACTAATTGCAGCAAAAAGAAGCACACTTTAATCTGCTATTACCGAGAAAGTTCTTCGCATTCAAAGCTCGAAAAACCGGCTTCGCGCCTGGAGGACTTTTGATAAAAATGATAAAACCGATGATTTACTTCTGTTCAGGTCTGTGTGGGTGTGAAAGGGAGGGGGGGGGGGCGAGGGGTGGAGGGGTGGGGTGAGAGCCACTGTACATCATTCACCCCATATAACAAGGGTTGGATGTCTGATTGAGTGCCAAGGGTAACAGGAAAGCTTCAAGGCTTTCATCTCAGACACGTTTTTTTATCAGGTACCTCAGGACGACATCCGCTTGTGAGGAAAAATCGCCTCTTAGAGGGAGCTCCGAGAGGGAATTGGCGGTGAATCAACCTCGCTTTCTCGTCCTCTTCCCATTAGAGACCCCCCTCTCCCCCGTCCCCTTCCCTATAATGACTGCCCTCTCCCCCTTTCCCTTCTCTATAGCGACCGACCTTTCCCCCGTCCCCTTCCCTATAGCGACCAGTCTCTCCTCCCATCCTCTTCCCTATAGCGACCCGTCTCTCCCCCTTCTCCTTCCCTATAGCGACCAGTATCTCCTCCCATCCTCTTCCCTATAGCGACCAGTCTCTCCCCCTTCTCCTTCCCTATAGCGACCCGTCTCTCCCCCTTCTCCTTCCCTATAGCGACCAGTCTCTCCTCCCATCCTCTTCCCTATAGCGACCCGTCTCTCCCCCTTCTCCTTCCCTATAGCGACCAGTATCTCCCCCTTCTCCTTCCCTATAGCGACCAGTATCTCCCCCTTCTCCTTCCATATAGCGACCAGTCTCTCCTCCCATCCTCTTCCCTATAGCGACCAGTCTCTCCCCCTTCTCCTTCCCTATAGCGACCCGTCTCTCCCCCTTCTCCTTCCCTATAGCGACCAGTCTCTCCTCCCATCCTCTTCCCTATAGCGACCCGTCTCTCCCCCTTCTCCTTCCCTATAGCGACCCGTCTCTCCCCCTTCTCCTTCCCTATAGCGACCAGTCTCTCCTCCCATCCTCTTCCCTATAGCGACCAGTCTCTCCTCCTTCTCCTTCCCTATAGCGACCCGTCTCTCCCCCTTCTCCTTCCCTATAGCGACCAGTCTCTCCTCCCATCCTCTTCCCTATAGCGACCCGTCTCTCCCCCTTCTCCTTCCCTATAGCGACCCGTCTCTCCCCCTTCTCCTTCCCTATAGCGACCAGTCTCTCCTCCCATCCTCTTCCCTATAGCGACCAGTCTCTCCTCCCATCCTCTTCCCTATAGCGACCCTCTCTCCCCCTTCTCCTTCCCTATAGCGACCAGTCTCTCCTCCCATCCTCTTCCCTATAGCGACCAGTCTCTCCTCATATCCTCTTCCCTATAGCGACCCGTCTCTCCCCCTGCCCCTTCCCTATAGCGACCAGTATCTCCCCCTTCTCCTTCCCTATAGCGACCCTCTCTCCCCCGTCCCCTTCCCTATAGCGACCAGTCTCTCCTCCCATCCTCTTCCCTATAGCGACCCGTCTCTCCCCCTTCTCCTTCCCTATAGCGACCAGTTTCTCCCCCTTCTCCTTCCCTATAGCGACCAGTCTCTCCTCCCATCCTCTTCCCTATAGCGACCAGTCTCTCCTCCCATCCTCTTCCCTATAGCGACCAGTCTCTCCTCCCATCCTCTTCCCTATAGCGACCAGTCTCTCCTCCCATCCTCTTCCCTATAGCGACCAGTCTCTCCTCCCATCCCCTTCCCTATAGCGACCAGTCTCTCCTCCCGTCCTCTTCCCTATAGCGACCAGTTTCTCCTCCCATCCTCTTCCCTATAGCGACCAGTCTCTCCTCCCATCCTCTTCCCTATAGCGACCCTCTCTCCTCCCATCCTCTTCCCTATAGCGACCAGTCTCTCCTCCCATCCTCTTCCCTATAGCGACCAGTCTCTCCTCCCATCCTCTTCCCTATAGCGACCAGTCTCTCCTCCCATCCTCTTCCCTATAGCGACCAGTCTCTCCTCCCATCCTCTTCCCTATAGCGACCAGTCTCTCCTCCCATCCTCTTCCCTATAGCGACCAGTCTCTCCTCCCATCCCCTTCCCTATAGCGACCAGTCTCTCCTCCCATCCTCTTCCCTATAGCGACCCTCTCTCCTCCCATCCTCTTCCTATAGCGACCAGTCTCTCCTCCCATCCTCTTCCCTATAGCGACCAGTCTCTCCTCCCATCCCCTTCCCTATAGCGACCAGTCTCTCCTCCCATCCTCTTCCCTATAGCGACCCTCTCTCCTCCCATCCTCTTCCCTATAGCGACCAGTCTCTCCTCCCATCCTCTTCCCTATAGCGACCAGTCTCTCCTCCCATCCTCTTCCCTATAGCGACCAGTCTCTCCTCCCATCCTCTTCCCTATAGCGACCAGTCTCTCCTCCCATCCCCTTCCCTATAGCGACCAGTCTCTCCTCCCATCCTCTTCCCTATAGCGACCAGTCTCTCCTCCCATCCCCTTCCCTATAGCGACCAGTCTCTCCTCCCATCCCCTTCCCTATAGCGACCAGTCTCTCCTCCCATCCTCTTCCCTATAGCGACCAGTCTCTCCTCCCATCCTCTTCCCTATAGCGACCAGTCTCTCCTCCCATCCTCTTCCCTATAGCGACCAGTCTCTCCTCCCATCCTCTTCCCTATAGCGACCAGTCTCTCCTCCCATCCTCTTCCCTATAGCGACCAGTCTCTCCTCCTATCCCCTTCCCCGTAGCGACCGGCCTTTCCCCCGTCCCCTTCCCCATAGCCACCCGCCTCTCCCAAAGCGACCAGTCTCTCCAAACCCCTCTGCCCCCCCCCCCCTCCCTCCCCCGCCCAAGCTAACGTACCCCTCCCCCCCCCCCCCCCCAACCCTCCCTCCCCCGCCGAAGCTGACATACCCCCCTCTCTCTGGTCTCCCAGGCGATGTCTTTGATATGCTAGGATCAGCCGTTCCCCAGGGGGCTGGTCAATAGAATACACTTGAGAGATAAGAAAGATAGAGCACAGCCGTCTGGCTCTGTGGTGACCTGCATTAAGCCCTCCGTGGGGCCGAGGGTACAAAGACAGGGGAATTTGTCCGGCAAGCCGGGTCCCCGGGTCCGCCGGGTCGGCCCCAAGCCGTCTCCCATGAGGTAGACGCTCATTGCATACTAATAGCTTGAGCTATAGACGTCCAACTGCTAACGATTAAAGGCGATCGTACCCCCACCACCACCCCCAAACCCCAACCCCAATCCCAGCCCCCACCCCCACCCCCCAGGGGGTGGTTATCCACGGCCTATACACCACGGATGTCTTAAATCCCTATCCGTCAGGGCGGCGACAGGGGAACAAGAGACGAGGTGATGGTAAAACAAGGATTTGTTAATTTTGAACCGACAGCCAATGGGAATAATTGATGTTTTCATGGGAAATCCAATCAGGCCCTGTTCATCAAATGTCCCCGCTGGCCTGATGCCTTGCAGTGAGGCTCTATGCATACTGGTATAGAGAGATAAACGGAGTCTCTGTGCGAATTTGAATGCTTTCTTTACGGAACTTTAACCTATAATCTTATGAACATGGACGGAGTTAGGGCAGGAAAGAGACAGGTCTTTAGATATAAACCAATGTGGATGACATATATGAGATATATTCCTTATAAATGGAGGACAATGGGGGATGGTCGCTTCCTTTCATTTCGATGACCAATTCCGTACACTGTACAATACTGTCCTCTAGCGGCCGAATCATTCAGTCACTAAACGTAATGACGCATATTTATATTTAGTTACTTATGGATGAATCCTTCATCGTATCATCGCTGAAATGAAATTCTGATCATGTCCCATTGCGAGAATGATCTTTATATCATCTGTAATGTCAACGTCTTGTCGATATTTATTTGAACACTATATTAACTGATCCAAATGATGCAATACATGCATGGAGCACGGTACCATTGAATATGCATACATGGAACCCGGTACTCATGAATATGCATACATGGAGCCCGGTACTCATGAATATGCATACATGGAACCCGTTACTGCTGGTGGAGAAATGGACACGTCTTTGACGTCCATTGGGATTGCGAGACACTGTCACGTATTATTTTAAGCCAGTGCGCTCGCAGGCATCGCGCCAGCCGACGGGAGAGGTCGTAACTTGATATAACACCCATATATCTGGGGTGACAACCATCGCAGGCTATTCTAAGAGTGTCTATCTCTGAACTTCTCTTCTTCAAGTCACTGATTGAAAGCCAGGACACGACTTTAAAAGATCATGTTTGAAAGGAAACAGATCTGTTGACATGATATAATGAAGTACGCCGTAGCTATTTATAATAGTGTTGGAAAGTCTGGTTCTAATTTCATGCATATAACATAGAACTTAAAAGTCCGGGTCAGTCGACAACTCGGTGGTGTAGGCGGCAGTCGGACTTGAGGGCGAGGACGACATCATAAGGACGTTTCTCAGTACATTATGCAATTTTATAATTTTTAGGGCGCTTTTGTGCACATGAATGTTACAGGCCACAAATCTCCCGGGAGGGGGGGGGGGGGACACCGACATGGGAGTTGATGAAACGTGCCCTAGATGCAGACAACATGGGTTCGAACCGCCGACCCGTTGATCAGCAGCCCGGTCCTGCTTACGAACTGAGGTAGAGAAGCTATGCTGTAACCTTGGAACGCTACCACCGAAAAGACATCAACATTTCCGCATTTACCATTAAGGGTTTGTCCTCGTTTTGGGATGTCAACAGTCATTCCCTATTTTTCTGACCTCTTTATACCACCTTCCGCTCCCACCCCCCATCCACCCCTACCGCGGCTCCCCAACCCGTCGCCTTCATCACAAAAAGAATCGTTGACGGCTTTTGCGGTGAGCGATAATATGCGTCCTCGAGGACACGTGGTCCGCTCCACCAACACCCCAAGGAGGCGACTTGCCTTGAATGGCGACCAATTAGGCCGCGTCTGTGACTTTCTCTTGCGGTTGTCAAAGCAACCGTGGCGTCGTGACGCTGGGCAGGAAGGTGAAGTGCCTGCGGAGGCTCTGATTATATAAGTACGCCGCACAATTAAAGTAGACCCCGTTTGGACGTCAATATCTGCGGCGTGATTATATGACACTGGACGTGAATATGTGCGGCGTGATGACATGACATTGGACGTGAATATGTGCGGCGGGATGATATGAAATTGGACGTGAATATGTGCGGCGGGATGACTGCTTTCTGCTGAAGTGGTGAATATAATTGTACCACATTAGACAAACTTGCAACTTTAACCCCCAGCATTCTTCTATGTCCAACTTTGTCCCCTAGTTCTCTTCCAAATGCAACTTTGACCCACAAAATGGCTTCACATATAAAGGCTTAAAGCTTAATAAACGTGACCCACAAAAACACTCATTTGACAAATTACCCCGAAATATTGGAAATATTACTCTTGGCACGATACAATTTTTATTACAAATGATACTAATCCTACAAGGTGACCCTGAAGCGCCCTGTGCCTGTGTCAGTGTATCCATTCATTCACTGAATGCTATTCTAATGATAAACCAATACAATTTACTGGCCGGTGACACGCGTCACAGAGGGCTGTCCTCCCCATACAAAGCCCGCATCGGCTGGAGCGGCGGTGGCGGGGTGGCGGGGGGGGTGGGGGTATATGTCAAGGTCGGACTCCCATGGCTGCAGTACACGAAATTAACCCGACCTTAAATATTGAACATGTCTGCATTTAACATGGTCGTTCATTCAATACCCGGCCCCCTCCCCCCCCCCCCCTCCCTCTCCCCGCAGGCTCCTCTCACGGTTATGTTTCATGCGAAACAATAGGGGGAGATCGCCCTCCATGCCACACGGTAACGGTGAACAGGGGCGCAACCCGACCCCGACGGGCGGTGACGGTCATTATAACAACTCTGGTGTCAGCCACAAAACAATTTACTGGCGGCCATCTACGGTATGCGCATGCGCCAAGGAAATGGGGAGTAGTTGAGTCAGCGGTTCGCCACATTTCAGGAACGGATTGTCCTAGTCAATCCCTGTCCGAGGGTAGGTTACCGACTGAAGTCAATCCCTGTGTGAGGGTTGGTTACCGATTGAAGTCAATCTCTGTCTGAGGGTTGGTTACCGACTGAAGTCAATCCCTGTGTGAGGGTTGGTTACCGACTGAAGTCAATCCCTGTCTGAGGGTTGGTTACCGATTGAAGTCAATCCCTGTCTGAGGGTTGGTTACCGATTGAAGTCAATCCCTGTCTGAGGGTTGGTTACCGACTGAAGTCAATCCCTGTCTGAGGGTTGGTTACCGATTGAAGTCAATCCCTGTCTGAGGGTTGGTTACCGATTGAAGTCAATCCCTGTCTGAGGGTTGGTTACCGACTGAAGTTAATCCCTGTCTGAGGGTTGGTTACCGACTGAAGTCAATCCCTGTCTGAGGGTTGGTTACCGACCGAAGTCAATGCCCTTCCTGCCCCCACCCCACATTCCCTTAAAGAACCCCCCCCCCCCCCCCATAAAGCACCTCCCATCTGGTAGTCCGTCCTAATGGGACTCCCCGGGGAAGGTCTGGTGGGTACTAAAGCCAATCCCTGCCAGACGCTGGCCACCGCATTCCGAACCCGGTCTAGCTTCTGCTGGTCATTTAGTCGTGGAAACCCTCGTCCTGTTTCATTACCGGCGGCTTGTAAAGTGTTGTAAACGTGGGACGCTC
>OZ025264.1:27996209-28018701 GCA_964019135.1 Arenicola marina | reverse complement strand
GCACACCCGTCGCGGGGTTCACTACAGAATTTGCCGGCGTGATTGAAACTGATGTTTTGCTGTTCGACCCCTCCCCCCGCACCCCCCCCCCCCCGCCCGACTCTGTCCGTGACAGGTGTCAGCCACCAGCCGTCATGGCGGGTGGCCACGTGACTTTGTCACTTCCGGTCGGTTGTCTGCAGGCAGACTTTTTCGCCCACATTTCGGCCCTAATTTCGCCCACATTTCGGCTCTAATTTTACCCACGTTTCAGCCCATAGTGTCGCCCTCGTTATAGCCCACATTTCGGCCTTAATGTTAACTACGCCTTAGCCCACAGATTCGCCCATCTTAGTCCACCTGTTCGCCCTCCTTTTACTCGCAGTCAGCTCACTTTTCGCTCTCGTTTCAACCCGTGTTTTAGCCCCCAGTTTTGCCCTCGTTTCACCCCTTTTATTAGCCCACGTGTTAGTTGACGTGTCCGTCACCGACCACTCCAGGCCCTCGACAAGATCATCCATGTTCACAGCCAACGCCTCATCATTACAGCAGTGCCCCGTAAAAAAACAACCTTGTTTTCCAGGCTACTATGCAACGGAAATGAGCGGTTCTTTTCTTTTCTGGTATTAAAACAACGACGCAAACAGGATGTTATTCACAACACGAAAAAAGATCCGAATCAAATAAGATATAGTACATGGAATTTACCCCACTAAAATGTTGTCGGCATGTTGTCGACGACGGCTCGACCCTGGAAGGCACGACATTGAGACGAGTTTTCCCGTGTAGGCAACATGGCGCTGTTGTCGTCCCCTCGTAATCATACAAGCAGGAAATGAGTGCCTTTCCTGGCGCATGTCGCAGGAATTACTGGCCGACCCGGCTCCATTAAGCAATAACGTCGGGCCATGGATAACAATTACAAACTGTCCTGGCCGGCCGGCGATAAAAATCAGCCTGATCGGCCGTGTTTAAAGGCAGCTTTCCCCACACAGAGCAAGTCGGTAGCTTTACCCTCCACTTTATAGACGGTGTAACGGCTTGGGGTCGTGTTTCACCGGTAGTGGCGCACGGCCGTAGTCACTTCCTGTCGCCGGCCTCGTTACCTTAATTTCAGTAAAACTCGACCTTCGCCTTTGCGATTCATCACTGACAGCTCAGTTTACCTGCGTGTCTACCTGACGCTGGCACCAACCAAAGATGCGACCCTGACACTCAATACCCGACATTGCTTGGTTCACTGATAGCCTCACTCTCTGCCTTCGACTCACTCCGCTAGGGCTCCATTATATCTCTGTTGTCGCCTACGTCATGAATGCATTTTCACACTCGCTCGCCAGGGCGGCGCTGCGCAGATTGATAGGAAAAATGCGTCGCGCATTTCTACAAATTAGTGTTGGAACCCAGCCAAACCTAATAACGCCTGAAGTCAGGTGATGAAAAGAAAGAGTTCTGTCACAATTATAACTTTTTCGAAAGATTACAAGATGTGTTTTGCTGTATTAAATACACAAAGCTCGTTATTTCTATGTTTGATTGTTGAAAACTCTAACGTTGCAGAAAATTACAACTGATTTGACCGTTTTTCAAGAATCTTGAAATTTGCCCCGGCCGACAGCAGCGGTAAAAGCAGAGCTTGCGTAGCGCCACCGTGCGGGGAGCTTGTGATAGCCTGCGAGGTATAGCTATATACCGCCGGGGGTGAATCTGAAACTGTATTCAGCGGCGATTATTTCTGGGTGACACACGGTTGATTCGCGAGCGATATTATGTGACAGTCGTGACTCGCGCCGTATTGGAATGCCGACGTTTAATTGGTCGTGTCTCGGTACGCGATTCTATTCACCAGATGGCGACATTGTTCGTCTGGAGGTCCGCGGGATGGCGTGGGTTCACATTGCCATTGCCACAGGAAGTGGCTGGGGATGGCCGGGAGGTTGGCGTGATCCCGCATCACCAGGTCCCATTACCCCCGCTCATCCATCTCTCTCGCTACCTCTTAAGCGTCTCTTCATGGGTAAGCCAGTCCCCATCATTGTGTGTCGTCCGTGGAGCGAACGGGATAATAACTGCATCTCACTATGTAGGTTTGAAGTTGGGGATATATTACCCATTTCCATGCAAGGTGGAAGGGAGAGTGTTCACTCCTTCTGAAAGAAACTCTGGCGCTATTGATGTTGAAGGGAAAATTGCATATCGGGACTCCCCTCTCTGGAATTCCTCTTGAAGCCCCCACCCCTACCTCCTACCCCCATCTTCCCTCCCACACCATGTGCATCATCCTCCACCCCCTCCCACTCCCCCCACCCCTTTCCTCCCAGCCCCGCCTTCACTCCTCACGCGGCTGGTTTTGTGCGATGGTTTCATTCCTGGTAAGTCGCAGTTTTGTTACATTACCAAGAAAATTTCTTCAACTTGACCTGTTCGTGTAGACGCTCAATATCCCATGTTTCACCAGACCCCTAATTACAGGCGCCGCCTAATCCCGGTGAAACCAGGGTCGTCTTTGTTTCTCCTGGCAAGGAAATTAAAAGACAAAATCTGTCAATATCATCGACCGGTCTTCATTTTCACCTGTCGTCTCCATCTACCGGAAGTGCCTGCCGTCGAATACGGACGTCACTTCCGGCCCGGGGCCTCCGTCGTTTATTATTGCTTCCCGCCTCTTCCCTTCCTACCCCCCCCCCGCTCCCTCCCCAACCACCACCCGGTCGGGGTGCCGTGGGCTCAGCAAGCCGCTTGAAAACAACATTCAATAGATTTCTCTCGACCTTAAACTGAATTCTAAGATAGCAGCAGACGGTTGAAAGAAGCCTTGATGAACACGCGATTTTCGCAGGGAGAAGGACACGAGTTACGACCTGGGTCAATTCCTTATTATAGTCGCGGCGAAGACGCAACGCATACTCTTGTGGTCTATGGTGGGATCGATTGGTTGGTTGCTTCTATATTCAGGACGCCTTAACCAGGTTTGGTCATATCCCGTCAATGGGAGAGGGACGGGAGAGTGAAGCCATGTCCCCGGGGGGCGGGGTGACCCCTACTCTTTACAACGAAAGACATGGGATCTTTATCCTGCGACCACACAGACATGGCCATAGCAGGGCTCCAACCACCGATCCACGTGCCGTTAGGCTCTCAGGTGGCCCGAGCACTCAAGGCGAGCGCTCTAACCCACCGAGCTATCGCGCAGTCCCCTGGCGGGATCGAAGCCATGGGCTGAGTCATCCGGGGTCCATTGCAGAGGGTCTATCTAACCCGCTGGAACAGTGGGGATTACCAAAATAGGAATCAAGCCGCCGACCAGACAATGCCACGAGACGTTGATGGCCAGCCGATAGGTGGAGCTGTTATCTCACCCTGACATTCTAGCACTCCGGAATGATTCGATCATTACCAGCGTTTTTCAATTAATCATTTCGACGGGCTCGAATGGCGGCATTTTTTTTGTGTGTGCCTCCTAGTAATTTGTCATCGCCAATGGTAATGGCGGGCAGTATCCTGGCAGCGACTCTCAAGGGACGGAGGACAAACCCTCGGCAATCATCTCACATTGAGCATTGATCACAGCCCGACTTCCCTCATCATTAACCCATCTATCTACTAACCCATACCTTCACCCTCCCCCCCCCCCCCACCTCCCCCCCCCCTTCCCCTCACCCCTTACGACCGCCCTAACCCATCGCCACGTCCACCCCCACAGTCCAGGCGCTGGCTGACCCCTCTGCGCTCTAACTCCCCCCCCCCCGCCCCCAACCCCGCCCCCTCTCGTCCCCCAACCCCACTTTCTTTCTCACGCCTACCGACGGCTTCGACGAAGAGATGACAGGCGTAATGAAGAATGCCCAACCACGTGGAAAAGGGAAAGTGTCGTTAGGCCCCGGAGCACGTGCTGCCTCTGCCGGCCAAAACTGGCGGGTTGGCGCCCTCTAGAGGTGACCTTGGCGGCGTCATATTGTGGCGGTCCACCCCGATCACGAGGACTCTCCATCGCCGAGAATGACGGAAATCTTGGCCCCTCCCCCCCCCACCAGGTCACACCCCTAGATTTCCTCCTACTCCAGCCCACCACTCACCATCTTCTTGGAAATATAAGTCCTACTTTTCTTACGTGCTGACCCCGAGATAGAGAGAGAGACTGAGAGAGGGAGACATATATATATATAGAGATATATCGATACATATATATATATATATAAAGAGGGAGAGGGAGAGGGAGATATATATATGCAGCTAGATATATAGATAGATAGATGGATGGATGGATGGATAAATAGATAGATATATCGATATATATATATATATATATATAGAGTGAGATATATATATAGAGAGAGAGACAGAGTGAGATATATATACAGCTAGATAGATAGATGGATAGATGGATAGATAGATGGATGGATATATTATATAGATAGATAGATAGAAAGATAGATAGATATATAGATAAATAGATAGATATATAGATAGATAGATAGATAGATAGATAGATAGATAGATAGATAGATGAAGACAGTAAGCTAGAGATAGAGAGTTGTAGAGGGGGTAGCTCACGCTTCATTCCCGATGACACATTTGTGCTGATACATTCTGACGCAAGACGGTGTCACCAATTTGTAATATCACCGCTCTGTACCACCCTCAAGGAGTACGCCCGTGCCCCTCACCCCCCCCCCCCAATACCCCTGCCGCCTTGTGGGCACCCCCCCCCCTCCCCTCGCGACATGTCGTCCGTCTTGAGAGACAATGAGGTTGGCGGGGTGATGCCTGGTTCACCCCGATCGGCTCATATTCCTGGCCTCGACGGTATCCGTATCCGAAGGCGGTCTCTATACTGCCGCCTGACGCACTGCCCTGCAGGACCCTCGCTATCCATCACTGGTGTGGACTTCTACTACACCCTGGTTGTCTCTAACTTTATCCCACACCGGTCTGTCCCTGCCCCAAGTCCATGTGCCACCTTTACGGTCCTAGTCCTTGCACCACCTTAAAGGCTCTAGTCCTGGCACCACCTTTACACCCTTACCCCTCACAGGCCTATTGCCTTACCCCTCGCAGATCTATACCCCTACCCCTTACAGGGCGATAGCCCTACCCCTCACAGGTCTGTACTACTACCCCTCACAGGTCTGTACTACTACCCCTCACAGGGCCATACCCCTACCCCTCACAGGTCTATACCCCTACCCCTCACAGGTCTATACCCCTACCCCTCACAGGGCCATACCGCTACCCCTCACAGGTCTATACTCCTACCCCTCACAGGTCCATACCGCTACCCCTCACAGGGCCATACCCCTACCCCTCACAGGGCCAGACCCCTACCCCACACAGGGCCATAACCCTACCCCTCACAGGGCCATACCCCTACCCCTCACAGATCTATCTACCCCTCACAGATCTATACCCCTAACCCTCACAGGGCCATACCCCTACCCCTCACAGGGCCAGACCCCTACCCCTCACAGGGCCATACCCCTACCCCTCACATGGCCATACCCCTACCCCACACAGGGCCATACCCCTACCCCTCACAGGTCTATACCCCTACCCCTCACAGGGCTATGTCGAGACCCGTGTACCTCACACTACTCACCCCTATCTGCTACAGATTACACCCTGCCTAATCCTCCATTTAGTACCATTCCCGAGTGACAAACATGACAAGAGAACCCCCCGTCACCCCCCCCCCCCACCCCTCCTGCACCTCCTACCACCAGCTCACTCATCGTCCCTTTACTGGTGGCCCCTATGACCCTGAGCTGTGACATTCTCCCTCGGGGGTCCGCTGCCCTGGTGGTGACCCCGTGAACTACACGTGTGACGTTGGCCGCGTGTAGACGTTTCCATGTCTGCCCCACCCCCCCCCCCCCCAGCCCCGCTACCCCCATCCATCCCCCCTCCTCTCCCATACCCTCCCCTCCAACCCCCTGACCTCCGGCTCAGCCAATTACACGCCTCCGTCACAACGAGGCTCAGCGGCAGATGTCGCCACTGCATTAGTATGTGTCCTATGGAACGCGCAGCGAATATTAAAGCTTAATGTACTGTGGAAGACGAATGGATGATGCCCCTGCGCCCCCCCCGCCCTGCGCCCCACCCCCCCCCCATCCCTGGCATGGTTATTTGTTACTATTCGCTTGCCACATATCCACTGAGGCTACCCTTCTATCTTCTTGTAAACGCAGCTGGCGCCTATAAACAATTGGTATTGTTTCGCATTGCGTTAAATAAAAAATAAGGTTACGGCTATAGGATATGCATATATAGGCATTAATATTAAGGATTCACAGCCACCATCACCGATACAAGCATTGACATGGGTGACTTACTTGTCCATCCCTATCTTAATTTAATGGCCCTGTAGTACCACGGATGTCTACGACCCATTAAATCGTGTCGGTCTGGAGCCTAGGCCTCATCCGTCCGGACCGGGGTAATCCGCTAATTGATAGCTTTGACCGACGTAAAGTGTATTTGTTACAGGGCCGGATCTAGAAATTTGCCAAGGGGCCGGGGCGGGGGTTGCTCTCTGAAAACTTATGACCGGGGGAGGGGGGGGGGGGGGCTCGGAGAAGCCGACTTTAACAGTGTATGTTCTCAAGGGGGGGGGGGGGGTTTGCAACCCCCGTACCCGCCCCCCCCCCCCCTAGATCCACCCCTGTGTTAGATACTCCACACTCAGCCTTATCGGGTGCTTGTCACGCCTGTACACGTATCGTGCGGTGCAGGCCGCAGGGGTCCGTGTATTGGCACTATCGAACGTGTATCCGCGTTAATGTGAGTTTTATGCCATTGCAAAAAGTATTGAAAACATACTGGAGTGTAGAGGAATCAGTAATGTTCGTAGTATAACTACAAACGTACCCCCGGGGGACCTGGCTCCACTCTCCCTTCCTTCTCCCATTGACGCGTTATGACCAAAAGTGGTAAAGTGTCCTGAATATAACACCATCCATCCTTTATCGTGTATCAGTCTAAATGGGTTCCTTATCACTTGAGTTTGTGTTGCGATGCTTACGTACCAACGCGCCAACAGTCTGTGCCATATCTCCAGGAAGTTCAACAGCTTAATGACGGGTCACGATTTAACCCTCGGAACTGGCTCGTTACTGGGTCAGCGCTCTTGTCGAAACGGTGGTATAAACCAAGGGCCCAATATGGCTGGGATCATCGCTTTATTTACTGTTTTTGTAGACCTTCCTGTCTTAGCAACTTCGTTGCTAGGATTAATGGCGGAGAACCGTGGAGTTAAGCCGTCGAGTTTGTTTAAACCGATATGCCTGCCGAAGGTCACCGCTACGGCGCGTGATATGTGCCTTACTAAATACCGATAGATGACAAGATTGTAAACCCATATAAAACATATAAACGGCTGAAGGGGTGACCCAACGGTAGGGTGTAGAGGTGAGTGGATAAATAGACCAGCGAGGGATAAGTTTTAGGGTGGCGGAAAGGACCAGGTTGCGGAGGCACAGGCCAGTGGTGACGTTGGACAAACAGTGCAGCTAGGGCAGGTCGGGAATAATGTGTATGGAAGCCAGAAGATAATTCAAAGATCAATTCTCTTCGGTCAAGAGATGTCCCCTCTTGCATAACGAGCATGACGACCGCTTCCTGGAGATGGGGAATTGCTCTGTGGTTATCACGCTAAGTGGCCATCACCCCTTGGCTACCGGTGTATGTGTTGTAGGCATAGCGAGGTTACCAGTGTATGTATGTATTACGAATCTGTTTTGTCCTCAGTCATGCATAATATATATCCTTCGTGAATCCACGTCTATCACGACATCACACTGGCAGTGGCTGTCAAATGCGGGTTACATGGGCAAACAGCCTCATTTCTATGGAGGATTGGCACAAAGCGAAGCAAAAAACACTGTATAAAAAGGAGGTATAAAATAAAGTTATTCCTTCACGCCGATGGGTAAAACAGAAATTTAAGCACTCCGCGCATGTCTGGCGACGAGTGGATTTAGCCAACGGGCGTATCGGGGGGTATAGTTTCAACCCGGATTTATCCGATATGATGATTCGGGGGAAGAGTTTTGCTCGTGTATTTCCGTCCCATTAAGAATCATATATTCCTTTGAGGCTTTCGCTCTTGGATTTCCTACCGCCCGTATAGGGTGTCTAATTGTAACCCATGGGGCATCACATGTACAGGGGCCACTATGTTGTACTTTGTCTAATGCAATAATCGTGGGCAGCACGCCCCAACGTTCATTGACCAATAGTCAATTTTGTTCGGGTGACGGGTTCTACTATTGGCCTGATGCCAAAAAAACGTGGTTCGGGTACAGGGTAACACATCTAAAAACGCGGTTTGTCACATGCGATTGTGAAGTGTGCGACGGCAATCTGCTTGGACACATAGCTGGCGGGTGGTTGGGGGGGGGGGGGGTGGAGGGGCGTTATGATTTAACCAGAGTATGCAGCATAACGTGCTCGTCGAGATCACGAAACGTGAAATGCCAGAAGTGACAGTTGTATGTCGTGCCAGGCAAATCACCCGCCTTAGGTCTTGCTATATACAAGATATATCAAGGGGTATTTCCTTTCCTTGCGAACGGCTTTTCATTTCACCGTAAAGTGGGAATGAGGACAATAATTCTTCGTGAACTGGGAAATGGGATATTAGCCGACAGCCGTGATCGAGGATTTTCATCAATCGTGAACTGAGAATTTTAATATTAAATAACCGTGATTTGGGAAATCGCCAATTTGTATCATTTGTATCCTTCACTTGTATGCGAGGAGTTCTCCATTTAATTCATCGTGATCTGGGAATAAAGAAATTCGTTCTTCGTGATTTGGGAACACGACACCCCCCATTGTTCCCCCCCTCCTTTTTTTGTCCAAAATGACGGCGACACTGTTATTTTTCTTCTAAGTGCTAAATATGCGGCGCAAGAACGGGCCGCAATCTGAATGGACTGACTTCTTGGAATTATTGCAATATTAAGTTGATTAAATGATAGAATTTCCCTAAAACCCGGAAACGGTTCTGTCGCCTGGGATGGTCTATTGACCCTGAATTCACCGCCTAAGGGAGTCCGTTTGGGGTACTTGACGTCCTGCTACAGCGTAAATAAGATAAACTAACGGAGGTGGTGGATTAGCTGAACCAATTCTGCTGCGATTGGATAAGAATTATTTATATGTTATTTTGGTTTTATGTTTATTGTGTCTTATACCTGGCGTCCGTCGTTTGACACCACTTTCACGTAACCTGCAGTAAAATGTAATGTGGGCGTTATGATCGTCTGTCTTGAGCGCGCTATGACTGTCGACCGTCACGGTCTTGGGTCAGGAGGGCGAGAGAGGGGTAGGGGTAGGGGGTGGGGGGGTAGCGGGTCAGCTTCACCTGATATCCTGATTGAGTCGTTATGACAATATGACCGTTGGGATTTTGGAACGCTATGACTGTTTGTCTGCGAGGTGTTGGGCAAGGGATGGTGGGGTGGGGTGGGGTGGGGTGGGGGGAGGGGGGGGGGGTCAGATTCACGTTTGTACCAACATTGTGGGTGATGCCCTGATAAGAGTCGTTATGACATGGTTGGGAAGTTGGTCGTTTTGACACCACGCGGGGATTTGTTGACCTTCCTCGTGAACGAATCTGGCATTTAGACATTCAACTGGAGTAAGTGGGAAGAGGGGTGAAGTTCGTCGGAATAATAAGATTGTATCCCGGATTCATCCCCCCCCCCCTGGCCATATCCCAACCACCTGCCTTCCTCTGGATGTAAGAAACAGCTCCATCACCGGAGGACCTCAGATTTTGCGCCCACGGCTTGGCCTTGCAGCGTTCCTTGCCCGTGATCTGTCATGCAATGATAAATACTTGGGGTGAAAACTGAGCATTTTTTGTCCCCCATGAATGAAGCTGTCACACAATGATGGATTCGGCTGAGGCTTTAGGATGTGCCCGACTGCCCTTTCGACCGTAAATACTGCTCTTTATTTAATACAATACCGGTATTCCGAACGCCATGACCCTCTCGGTACAGATATGGAGACAAACAGCCACCTGTAACCACTATGATCGATGTTCACCCGCTGTTTCGTACTCCGATCGTTCGGCCTTTGCCATCTGTAATTTTTCCAGCCAACGATTCGTATCCAGATATCTCGCCTTTTAGCGACTTATTGTGATTCACTCGCTGTTTCGTACGCCGATCATTCGGTTTTTGCCATATTTATTGCGGCTGTTCACCCGCTGTTTCGTACGCCGATGATTCTATCCTTGTCACAGTGGGTGCATTTCTTTTCTTCTGCATCGGTGGGCCTCCCCGAAACTTCTTTCACCCGGGCCGGGTGCGCGCGCATTCATTCGGCATGCAGATTGTGTCCCGTTCAAAACAGCACGGGGCATTCGGGAGACGATGGCGGCTGATTGAAAAGTGACAGCATAGGCTGGTCCCCTTGCCCTTTAAAGGCACCGGACAGGACCGGTAGAAACATTTTATTGATATTTGGCGTAGCCCTATCGGCAAGCCCGGGAGAGGCTGAGTACATGTATACCGGGCGGCGTACCCGGCCTGTCCCAAAGAAATAATACCCGCAATTGTTTAGTCATTCGGGGCACTCAGTTGGAATACAAGTGCCATGCCTCATAATGAAAAATGAGTTCATATATTTATGTATAAATCTGTATACCCATATCGCGGACGATCTAATCAAAATAGAAAACTTTTGTTTTTCAGAAAACGGGTATCCGAGCGCGATTCCGTATTTTGATGAGATTGTGCATGTACATACCCTGCTTCTCTGCGTTTTTCTCCCACAATGGACCTATATTTATCTGCATGGTCCCACTTCTTATGAACTAGTTTCGCCGCTGGGATGGGCAACTGGTGCCAGTGGCCATCTCGAGAAAAGACAAATCATTATCTATACGATAAATAACAATAAATAAAAGCAAAGAAACTCTAATTTAAAAGCTCTTGGCGTGACGTCGCATGTGTGAACCCCAGCAGCGGACGGGCATGTCCCCGCGTGACGTCATCATGTGACGTCATCATGTGACGTCAACATGGGTCGTCACGACCCCACAGTTACCTTGGGAGCAGCCATTGTGTGGTCGCCTGGTGGTGGTCTATGGGCAGAGGCGTTGAACCTTTGTATCTATCTATATACGGCCTGAACTCCGGCGGTCTCCATAATCTCCGGTTCCTTCAACACGACACTACCTAAAGGCACGTGGACGAATAGCCTCTAGCGGAGACTGGCAGCAACGAATATATATATATATATATATATATATATATATATATTATATGTGTATTTATAGGTGCTTTGTCGTTACATTTTTCATAAGTGGGTTGGGAAGAGAAAAGACCGCCAAGCGGTTTTACTCCGACGAATTCCCGAAGCATCTCATACTATGAGTCACGCCTCTGCAAATACCTCCCCATTCACTGTATAGCTCCTTTAAGATATTATCCCATGGCCCCTTTAGAACGGTTTCTATGGCCTTTTAGACTTGGTTCTATAGCTCTTTTAAGTCTTGTGTTGCGAGGCTGCCATTTCTTGTTCTATGGCGCCGCGTCGGAGGGGAAAGCTTCTCGACGGCATATGCGGTAACCAGAGCCGCGTCATCCTTGCATTCATCTCATTGTCCGAGGGTCCATTGGCCCAGAACTTTTGCCGGTGTGAGCACAAAGGTGGCTGAAAACTACAAATGAGAAACTCTCATATCCTGTTCTATATCGGTGACCGGCGATGGCTGGACACGGGAATAACAGTAACTAATATCTACGCCCAGTTTATAGCCAGAAATTGCCGGGAGTGGGTGGAAGGGGCAGGGGTTGGGGGGGGGGGGGGCTGATTATGACTGAATTGAGAGTCATGCCACGAGTAACATTTCTGCGATATTGAGATGAATTATATGCTACGTTTGATCGCCACTTGCAACAAACTTTGCCAGGGGTGCATGGAACTGGCTGCCTCGAACCCAGCCCCCCCCCCCCATAACCATTGACTGATATACCATGTCTGAATGGGCTATTAAAACTCAATAAAATCATGTCAATACTACATACCGCTGGAACCAGTTTTTTGGTTGCTAATGTCTTTCCATCCCATGTCTCTAAAATAGTATAGGTTTGCCGGCATTTACGTTCTTTGGTAGGGAAGGGTAGGGTAGGGTAGGTAGGTAGGCTAGGTATGGCCTAGCTGTATGGCTTTTTTATGGGTTCTGGCCCCCAATTAATTGACATGCCGTCCGCCCTTCCCACCGCTCCGTCCCCCTCTGTTCAGCCCATTCCGGAGCGCGCTCGATATGGCCAAATCGACATACGGGTCGCCACCAGTTTCTGAGAAAAACCACTAAAGTGTGGCGGCCTCATCAACCTTATAACCCCTATTATCGCCCACGTTCCTCCCCTCCCCCTACTCCACTTCCATCCCTCGCAAGCAGACACCGATGATACTAATCATTTTCCTGGGCTAAATCACACGCTACTGAAGTGTAGCAAGAGGAGAGGGTCGGACTGAGGTTGGGGGGACGTTATATGGGGTACCTAGCTATAGCCGCAGCCGATTTACCCAGTGAGCGATAATCGATGATTTCAGGGTGACTCCTGACAATCACGGTACGGGAGGGGAACTATTGAATGTGACGCCCCACGAGGACGCTATGGGAACAACCTGAATCGCCCCCCCCCCCCCCGCGGGAAGCCCTGAACCGCAAGAATTCACGGGAGATTTACCGTTTTATTACACAACAAAACTCGAGGAACACTTTCATGGCCGCCATTTCCCTTTCATGACCTGTGAACAGGAGACACACTCAGACAGATGGGCCCACGTGCGCTGGGAATCCCCTTATATCGCCCAACGATGTTTTAGTTCCCCCTTGAACATGTTGGAGGAGTCGATGATTTACGAGCGTCACACTTGGCTGTCCACTCCACATGGGGACCCTATAACTCAGCACTATTTACGCTGGGGAAATGTTTGCATGCTGATAGTCGGGGCTGTTTGCCTTCGCAGTGGATATTGGACATAAATCGATGTCGGTATGCTTGGGATAGCGCCGACTTCGTTTGCCGAACTATGACATACGGCCTGGCGAATTCAAATTCAAATGGAATGGGAAATAGATTTGTGCCGCTAAAAGTTGTGATGCTAATATGCTGTTATTATGCCCCACCTGTCGTTGTCTGATAGTTTGCCCCACCTGTCATTATACGATATTTTTCCCTAGATGTCATTATCTGATATTTTGCCCTAGCTGTCATTATCTGATATTTTGCCCCACCTGTCATTGTCGGATATTTTGCCCCACCGGTCATTATCTGATATTTGCCCCACCTGTCATTATTTGATACTTTTCCCCAGCTGTCATCATCTGATATTTACCCCACCTGTCATTATTTGATACTTTGTCCCACCTGTCATTATCTCGTATTTTGTCGCACCTATCATTATCTGATATTTTGTCCCACCTGTCATTATCCAACCGCCGTGGAGATACATCTATCGTTATATGGCTTCGTCCCGCATAAACCGAAGATTAATGTCACTAACAGAATCATGGGGTTCTGCCCCCCCCCCTTCTTTTTATTTTTTAACAAAATTGTTTTCTTTCACTTTCTTCAGCACTGGTCGCAAGCAAAACGACAGTAGGGCGGCAGACGCCACTCAAACTTGTGATCGGGAATGGGGGATTGGGGCTCTTTAAAAAGTTGCGACCGGGGGTCGGGGGTGGGGGCTCTCTAATAAGTTGCGACCGGGGGTGGGGGGTGGGGGCTCTCTAAAAACTTGCCATTAGGGGTGGAGGTTGGGGGCTCTCTAAAAACTTGCGAAAAATTTGGGCGGGCGGGGCGCCGAAGTCGCTATGGAGACACGATTGTCGTCCAAAGTGGGTTAGGCGGGACAGACTTGAGGGGTTTCCATGCGGTCTGTTCCATACAAACGAAATCCAGGGGGCCATGTACTACATTGTGCCCACCCAGGCCACCAAGTCTGGGTCCTTGTATCCGACAGGATATGCCATAGGAACGCCAATCGGATACGACGTGCATTGACACTGTCTGTCGAATGTCCCCTTCTACGCCTCGCCATCTATTGGCAACCGCCTGAATTATGTTCTAATTGGCTGTCGCGGCCGTGCAAGGCAGCCTTTGACATAATCCCCGGACAAAGGTTACCCCCGGCCATCTCACGTATCAGGAGGCGGTTCAAACTGATAATTCCTATCAATTATAGCCTACCATGGCGAGACACTCCCGCCTTCGGTCACGGCTCGTATCGCAACGGGACTGAATGCATCTTTAATATATCTAAAATGGTCAATCAATAATAGAACTGATCATTCGTGTTGTGTTCAGTTCGCGTGTTCGTCAGTCATGTCGGTTTCTTTGTCTTTTTATAAAGATTGTTTTATGTGTTCAATGCTAGAGCCGATGAAATGACACATTTTGTGGCGGGCGGGAACGTCGGCGCTGTTAGTCAGGTGTGTGTGTGCGTCAGACGACCGGAAGCATGAGCGAGCAATGGGCTTGATGTAGCTTCCTGCTATCTTCAGGTATATGAGGAAACCAATCCTTAAGCAGCCTCAGCCTCCCCCTCCTCCTCCTCCTCCTCCTCCTCCTCCCCCTCCTCGTCCTCTGTCTCCTCCTCTTCCGCCTCCTCCTCCTCCCCCTCTTCCTCCTCCCCCTCTTCCTCCTCCTCCGCCACCTCCACCTCCACCTCTTCCTTCTCATCTTCCTCCTCATCTTCTTCCTCCTCCTCCTCCTTCACCCCCTGCTTCCCCTCTGCCTCCTCCGCCACCTCCTCCCCCTCCTCCAGCCGCCCTCATGGCAGGGCTCGGGTGTGAATCCTGTATAGCCGAAGGACAGTCTTCGCGACATTCTTGCTACTACCCCCCCCCCCACCCCACCCCCACCAACCGCCATCTTCGTGGAGATTATGTCCGGAAGGACAAAAATGAGTAGGCTATTTTAACCCTGCCCAATACCGCTTCCCCCATGCCCCTCCCCTTCCACCTCCCCTCCCACCTCTCTGACATAAGCGGCAGTCTGCTTTTCACTACCGCTACTCCCCCTCCCCACGACGACTATCATACCTCCTAGGTGCAATTAATGACAAAGAACCCGGTGGGTAGTTCTCGCCCTCTCATCTCATCTAATTGTTGCGCTGCCCATTTTGAATCGATCACAGTATTCATTTTTCGAAATACAAGTTCCTGATATATTCAGCATTTCAGGTTATGTTACCGTGATCTATGGGGGTGACTGACTACCGAGGGCCGTCATCGAAGGAGTCCCGAGGGAGCTGGCTTTTTTTACACCCCAGGCTGGCGAAGTTATCGCTCACCCAACCTGCTCGCGCATGAGTGGTCGCCGCACGTGTTGCCATGGAGGTGGCCAGGGTTGGTGTGAATTAGACCAAAGGACCCCCCAGGCCTCACGAGGTGGGCATGATAGGGGCGCTGATTACGGCAGGGTGGGAAGGTGGTGGCGATGAAGGTGAGGGGGTGGGGTGGGGTGGGGGGGAGCTGGGACGGCAAAACGGTTGTAGACAGGGCGTCAAAAGCGCCAGTGCAGTTCACCCAGTTTTTCTAACCGTGGACAAATAACCCAGCGCGGCACATGGAGCGAGAGTGAGAGAGAGAGAGAGAGAGAGAGAGAGAGAGAAAACGCGCATGTGTTGGGGGTAGGAGGGGGGGGGGCAGAGACAGGTACCGAGGGAGCGACAGTGAGAAGGAAACGTGAGAGGAAATGAGTGAGAGATACGGGGCGGGTGGGGGGGGGGAGAGGACAATGCAAGGCGAGAGACGACAGCGGGCAGGGAGCGAGCTGAAGGGGTTGCGGGGTGGGGGAGGGGTAGAAGGAAGTGTAAAATGAGAGGTCGAGATATAGGGAGAGAGGGAGGGGAAGGAGGGGGCACAGGGAGGGAAAACGAGACAGACCGAAATCGGGGAAAAGGGAGAAAGATAAAAGCAGGAGAGGGAGAGAGGGAGGGGCGGATGGGGGAGACACAGAGGGATATAACGGCAAAGGAGGAGGGAAAGGGAGAGGGAGAGACAGAAAGACGATGAGACGATGGGGGTGGGCGAGAGGAGGCGATAATAGGGGAGCGCAAGGCACGAGGGCGGACGGAAGACACTGGCCGGAGGCCCAACATCCATTGGTGCTGACCACGCCATCCTCGGCCACCGCGGCCATAGCGCGGGGCATGGCAGTACGGCGGGGTGACTGGGTGGGGGTGGTGATGGTGGACAGACCATGGCAGCCATAAACTACCGGAAGTAACTGTCGGCGGGGCGGGGTGGGGCCATATATATATATAAAGAGAGGGACACACGCGTCTCTGGAATTATACATCGAAACCTCTTCACTCGTGTTACATCATTAGTGAAGAGTCCCGGGCAGCAGTTCAAAGCGTGGCCGGTGCCCCCACCCACACCACCCACACCACCCACACGACCCCCCGCATCCCAGCGACGACTGACACCAGCACGCTGGCTGGTTGGATGGCTGGGGGGGGGGGGAAGGTGGGTGGGTGCACGGAGGGAGGAGGGAGGGCAGCCGTCATCATCCACACACCCCATCCGATAAAAGGGACACGCGGAGGCTGGGTGGCGACCATTTTCGTGAGACACTCACAACAGGCGCCAGCGGTTATCATTTCCTCGTGACGCCACCACCGGGAGAGGAGATCGACCCGCGGTCTAGCGCTACTTCATGCGGGACGCGGCAGGCTCCACGACGCCACCGACGCGACCACCGGGAGTAGCTTCCCCCAGCCTCCAGCCCGCCCGCCCACCACATCAATAGGCCTCCAAGGAGTATCAGAACCCATCTACACCACACCCGCTCTGGCCATTCAGCCGCCTAATCACCGATGGCTGATGAAACTGGAAGTCCGTTTGATGTACTACTAAATGTAACACGTCAACAATAACACAATACGTTCGATTCATCCATTCATCACAAGGAAGGACTATATATTACATATATATCTGATCGGTGATCACCGCGGATTGCGGCGTTTAGCCGGGCATGATGGATCATATGATGTGCCATCGCTTCCGCTCCAAATCCTGCTCCACGGCCAAGAAGTCCGTCTTCTTGGCGAGCCGTAACGGCCACAAGAGCCCGGGGGGGTCCTCCGGCGGGAGCTGTTCCCCCAGCGGGGCCCCCATGCGCCACTCCCCGCCGCTGAGCCTCCTGGGGGTCGGGACGGGCCCTCCCGGGGTCGACTCCACCGGGTTCCACCACAGTGCCAGCTACAGGCGTCGCGCCCTCAGGTAAATAAATAGCCGGGCTAAATACTCGATGTCAGGTTGGTCGGTTGTATATGCAGGATGCTTTAACCATTTTTGGTCATATCTTGTCAATAGGAGAAAGAAGGGAAGAGCGGAGCCATGTCCCCTGGGGTATCCCCCTACTCTTAGCGAAGAAAGACATGCGATCTTTATCTTGCGACCACACAGACATTGCCACAGACATTGCCACAGCGGGGCTCGAACCACCGATCCACGTACAGTTAGGCTCTCAGGTGGCCAGAATGTTCAATGCGAGCGCTCTAGCCCACTGAGCTATCGGGCAGGCCCCCTCGATGTCAGGTTTATGGTCTGCTCTTGGCGTGGTTTGGTTGGGGTTTGCACATGTTATTGTGTAATATTGCACTGTACATGTGTAATAGTGCACTGTAAATGTGTAATAGTGCGCTGTACATGTGTATTAGTGCGCTGTACATGTGTAATATTGCACTGTACATGTTAATGTGTAATAGTGCGCTGTACATGTGTAATAGTGCGCTGTACATGTTAATGTGTAATGGTGCGCTGTACATGTGTAATAGTGCGCTGTACATGTGTAATAGTGCGCTGTACATGTTACTGTGTAATAGTGCGCTCTACATGTTAATGTGTAATAGTGCGCTCTACATGTTAATGTGTAATAGTGCGCTGTACATGTGTAATAGTGCGCTGTGCATGTGTAATAGTGCGCTGTACATGTGTAATAGTGCGCTGTACATGTTAATGTGTAATAGTGCGCTGTACATGTGTAATAGTGCGCTGTACATGTGTAATAGTGCGCTGTACATGTGTAATAGTGCGCTGTGCATGTGTATTAGTGCGCTGTACATGTGTAATAGTGCGCTGTACATGTGTAATAGTGCGCTGTATAGCGTTGAGCGCTGAGTGCTCTGGCCACATGAGGGTCTAACGGCACGTGGATCGTTGGTTCGAACCCGACTGTGACCATGTCTGTGTGGTCACAGGATGAAGATCCCATTTCCTTCTCCGCAAAGAGTAGGAGGTTACCCCAAGGGACATGGTTCCACTCTCCCTTCCTTCTTCCATTGACGCGATACGCGATACGACTAGAATTAGTTAAGACGTCCTGAATATGCAACCAACCAACCAGGTCCCTGACAACCTCACCAAGCGGCATGGTGGTACTGATGAATAATGCTCGAAGCGGTCCCCACCGCTCTTCACACCGCTTAAGTTGAGCATATAACGCGTTGGCTTTACACTAATTGTGAAGGTAATCAGCTTTGCCAATGTGCTGGACCCGTTTGCGCAGATCTATACCACAGGGTTGGTATGAAATGTCTGGCTAACTCTTCGGGCGATCGGCGGTGCCGCGCTGTTTGTGGCCTAGTGTTAAAACTCTCGGCGGTGCCGCGCTGTTTGTGGCCAAGTGTTAGGACGCACGGCGGTGCCGCGCTGTTTGTGGCCAAGTGTTAGGACGCACCGCGGCGCCGCGCTGTTTGTGGCCAAGTGTTAGGACGCACGGCGGTGCCGCGCTGCTTGTGGCCAAGTGTTAGGACGCACGGCGGTGCCGCGCTGTTTGTGGCCAAGTGTTAGGACGCACGGCGGCGCCGCGCTGATTGTGGCCAAGTGTTAGGAGGCACGGCGGCGCCGCGCTGTTTGTGGCCAAGTGTTAGGACGCACGGCGGTGCCGCGATGTTTGTGGCCAAGTGTTAGGAGGCACGGCGGCGCCGCGCTGTTTGTGGCCAAGTGTTAGGACGCACGGCGGTGCCGCGATGTTTGTGGCCAAGTGTTAGGACTCCCGGCGGTGCCGCGCTGTTTGTGGCCAAGTGTTAGGACGTTCGGCGGTGCCGCGCTGTTTGTGCGATAGTAAAAGCGTCATTTCGCACTCCATCGATCAAGGGCGGAAGCTTTTAAATACTTAGGTTTCCCTTCAGCGCCCTGTAGTCGTGTCCACTGGGAGAAGCAATCTTCTTTGTATTCCGCGGCTTCGACCTCTGCCGACTTTGATGGCGCAATCTGACGATGTTACCTAAAGCGATATCTATAGACACTGGCGGGGAAATGGACGTGGCTATGTGTCGGTGCCCCACCACACCCCACCCCACGCCCCTCTCACTTATTGCGCCCTCCCCACCCCACCCCACCCCACCCCACACCACGCCCCTCTCACTTATTGCTTCCCCCTCCGCCCTCTCCAACCATCCGTCCGTTGAGATGGTGACAAAACGCTGCAGCAGCAGTGAATCCTGTCCATCTCCTGCCATGGACGTGTGTGCATTGCCGCCAAAACCTCTTCCCCGGCTTTCTCACGTCTCCCTCTGCAAATAACAGCCGTCGTTTAACCATGAGTCCCGAGATCTTTTTCCCGGTGACTCACTTCATTCACTTCAAGATGTCGGTGTGGATCTATGTACACATTCCGCATCTTACTCGGATTATTTCTCTCTGACAGCGTCGAGAGAAGGCGATGAGAAACATTCCCCACAATGGAATGGTGCATTAGACCTATTTGTTTGGCAATCGTGCCGCAAAGCGGGCCAACTAAGAGAGCACTTGCAATACTGAAATGAGCTAGGATGTCTTTTAGGTTTGGTAGCAGTCACATTACAATACAGGGCCGGCCCGATAGCTCAGTGGGTTAGAGCGCTGGCATTCAGTGCTCTGGTCACCTGAGAGCCTGACGGCACGTGGATCGGTGGGTCGAGCATCGCTGTGGCCATGTCTGTGTGGTTGCAGGATAAAGACCCCATGTCCTTCTTCGCACAGAGCAGGGGGTTACCCCCGGGGACATGGCTCCACTCTCCCTTCCTTCTCCCATTGACGCGATATGACCACAAGTGGTTAAAGCGTCCTGAATAGACAACCAACCATCACAAGACAATTTCATTCATTCGTCAGGCACCGCTTGATGTCTTGAGGTGAGAGTTAATCAGCGCTGGACGTTTATTAGAGGTACCGTATGTCGCGACACATTATGTTGCTGTTTCTTCCTGTTCTTCACCTGCAATCGCGCTTTGTTGTTGTCAACATCCTGCTGCTGAGTTGCATCCGGGCACCTTGTATCTTCCAGCAACCGCCCTCGTATCACGTGCAGGACGCATGTCGCATCATACTGTTTCATCCTCTCAGCCAATCAGCGGTTGTTACTCATGCCGTTTCGGCCCCTCAGCCAATCAGCGGTTGTATCTCATCCCGTTTCGCCCCCTTAGCCAATCAGCGATGGTCCTCATGCCGTTTCGCTCTCAGCCAATCAGCGGTTGTATCTCATGCCGTTCCGCCCCCTCAGCCAATGAGCGGTTGTCTCTCATGCCGTTCCGCCCCCTCAGCCAATGAGCGGTTGTATCTCATGCCGTTCCGCCCCCTCAGCCAATGAGCGGTTGTCTCTCATGCCGTTCCGCCCCCTCAGCCAATGAGCGGTTGTCTCTCATGCCGTTCCGCCCCCTTAGCCAATGAGCGGTTGTATGTCATGCCGTTCCGCCCCCTCAGCCAATGAGCGGTTGTCTCTCATGCCGTTCCGCCCCCTTAGCCAATTAGCGGTTGTCTCTCATGCCGTTCCGCCCCCTCAGCCAATGAGCGGTTGTATATCATGCCGTTCCGCCCCCTCAGCCAATGAGCGGTTGTATATCATGCCGTTCCGCCCCCTCAGCCAATTAGCGGTTGTCTCTCATGCCGTTCCGCCCCCTCAGCCAATGAGCGGTTGTATATCATGCCGTTCCGCCCCCTCAGCCAATGAGCGGTTGTATATCATGCCGTTCCGCCCCCTCAGCCAATGAGCGGTTGTCTCTCATGCCGTTCCGCCCCCTCAGCCAATGAGCGGTTGTATATCATGCCGTTCCGCCCCCTCAGCCAATTAGCGGTTGTCTCTCATGCCGTTCCGCCCCCTCAGCCAATGAGCGGTTGTCTCTCATGCCGTTCCGCCCCCTTAGCCAATGAGCGGTTGTCTCTCATGCCGTTCCGCCCCCTCAGCCAATTAGCGGTTGTCTCTCATGCCGTTCCGCCCCCTCAGCCAATGAGCGGTTGTCTCTCATGCCGTTCCGCCCCCTCAGCCAATTAGCGGTTGTCTCTCATGCCGTTCCGCCCCCTTAGCCAATTAGCGGTTGTCTCTCATGCCGTTCCGCCCCCTCAGCCAATTAGCGGTTGTCTCTCATGCCGTTCCGCCCCCTCAGCCAATTAGCGGTTGTCTCTCATGCCGTTCCGCCCCCTCAGCCAATTAGCGGTTGTCTCTCATGCCGTTCCGCCCCCTCAGCCAATTAGCGGTTGTCTCTCATGCCGTTCCGCCCCCTCAGCCAATTAGCGGTTGTCTCTCATGCCGTTCCGCCCCCTTAGCCAATGAGCGGTTGTATATCATGCCGTTCCGCCCCCTCAGCCAATGAGCGGTTGTTTCTCATGCGGTTTCTCCCTCATCCGTCGCCCCTAAACGGTTGCTAAACAGCCAATTCTATCCAGGGGTTCAAATCCGCACCACCCCTGGCAACCTCAGGTGCGGAATGAATGAATGCGTAACTCAGGCCACTATCTCCGACAGAAACTCACTAAAGTCTCGCCCTCCAACGGATGTTTTTCATCACTTATTTCGCCAGACCGGCAGGATGACTGTTGTTTACCCATTAACCCCCTCATAAACCTGGCTTTACATTATCGTGCTCATCATTGCACGCGAACGCGCTTCTTCCTAATCGGGTAATAGTGGGTTTCTCTGTGCCAATGGCGTGAGCAGGCGAGGACGACTGTGGCAGGACCATCTCCTTGATCTGCTGCACCCATCACCTTTAAAAATCACGGAGCTGAGATATGCGCCTGGCACGGAGTTATGCCGGCTGGGCAGCAGATGAACAGGTCAGAGGTTTCGGCCCTGCATCTGCGGTAATCCTGCGTCACAGATGCGAGTGTAATCCTCTGGCTTACTGCGCAGTTTGAGGGGATGCTGGACAGGCGATGACATTTGCGTGACAAGAATAGATCTTTCTCGCTGAAATCTGGCCATAACATGTTAAAATTTGAGATCCGGACACGATTTTGAAAACGGAAAAAAGAAGAAAACGGCTTCAATAGCTTTATCAAACAGTATGGAGGTACCCTGTTGGAGACCCGCCTCTCGACTCAAAGTCGCCCAGCAATACTGGCGAAAGGTGGTCTCGGCCCAGGTTAGCCATGGCTTACATGGGGACTGTCTACGAATGAGGACAGCCACGAGACGGGGACGGTGAACATTGACAATTATTATAATAGCTGATGATAGGTACTAGTGAGAAGTACTCATCTCTGAAGCTGACA
>OZ025264.1:27970734-27996009 GCA_964019135.1 Arenicola marina | reverse complement strand
CCATGGTCCACTGTCGTTGAGTAATGATGGCGACAACGTAAACAGGGGGGGGGGGGGGCAAGGGGGGGCAAGACGGGGGGGGGTGTTCCCAAGTCACGAAGAATACATTTCTTTATTCCCAGGTCACGATGAATTAAAAGGAGAGGTCCCCGTATACAATGGAAGAGGCGGATACATGATATAAATTGGCCATTTCCCGATTCACGGTTATTTCATATTAAAATTCCCAATTCACGATTAATGAAAATCCTTGATCCCGGCGGTCGGCTAATACCCCATTCCCAGTTTACGACGAATTATTTGCCTCATTCCCAGTTCACGGTGAAATTAAAAGCCCATTCCCGAGGAACGGAAGTACTCCTTCCTTGCCCCCCCCCCCGCCCCGAAGCAGGTTGAGGAAGGTTCGCCGTCTATTGTCGGGTATGCCCACTGTCGCCGTCTGGTGTCGGGTGCGCAGCGCATGCTGAGTGCTGACACCCGTGGTGCACCGCAGCGAAAGTGGCAATAACATCTCCGGTGTGAAATATGGAATAGGCAAGAGTTCCGATGAAGGGGAATTGGAAGTATTAACCCCGAGATGCGGCTTCATGGGACTGTCTGTTGGCCCTGGACTAGCTAGCGCGTAGATTCCCCTCCGAGCCGTCTGTGAATGCGATTTGATTGTGAAGTTACGTGGGGTGAATACGGGTGGAGTTGTGGCCAGCTTTAGTTCGCTTCCCCGCCGTTGTTGACCCGCGTCGCCGCGTCAACGTGATTTGAGTCTCAAGTGAAGATGGATTGCTGACAGCGCTGTGAGGTGCGCAGTCTCTGTGTGTCATGAGCATCTAAATCTGAGATGCATCATTAAAAAACACCGGCGCCGGTGACATTGCCCAAGGTCATTTTGTGCTGGAGTTGACGACTCCGAGAATCCGATGCCCTACGACAGGGTCTCTCTAGCTAAACACCCGGCAGGGGTAGGTGGGGATTTTCTGTGAATGCCAACGTAAAATATTCAAGCTCGTCCGAATGCTGCGAAGCGTTTTGCATTGTCACATTTTTAGATATCCTGGGGGCTGGTGTGTGAAATGGGACAGAACTCGGGGTTTCACTCAGTATCGATCGTTGTACAATCAGATAAACCGGAACTGCTCAAGCTGGCAACAGTAAAAAAATAACATGTTTGCTCCAGCTGAAGGCTACCGCGTTACCCACAATGCATTGGTTCCAATGTTCAAATGCCATGCGTAAATAAATAATGGATTAGACATCGATGTTTTCAGTTCTATCAATAGTTGAATAATTAGTTTCGATGACATATTGCGTGCCAAGTGAACACGGAATCATCATTGGCAGCAAAACACTTGCCAAAATATTGTGAACATGCCATGAAAATCAATTTGCCAATATGTTGTGGAGAACGCGTGCGAAAATCTCTGCCTGTAAAACAACCGGTCTGCCTCCCTGTGTTTACCAGTCGACAGTTCTGTTGCTTTTCCGAAATAAAGTACCATTGAAAGTTCTAATATGCCGTGTAAATTCCGGTGTAAATTTCCGGAACTTGAAGTCAAGCGTAAAGCGTGTGACGTGTGACGCGAGGAGGGTAAACAGACCCACGTGCTTCCGGTTCAAATTCTAAATCTGCCCGTTCGCCGGCCTGAGTTCTCGGATACAATTTACACGAATAGATCACACGTCCTCTCCAACATATGTCTGTATACAGATATAATAGTCAGCTCGCACATCGTTCTTGTCACGTCATATGCAGATTTCCTGGTAGGCTCATTTGCGACGGAACTAGAAGCTCGATGGATTTAGCTGAAATGATCAATGCGTACTTAGCGTTTATTTATGAAATAACAACAGCAAACTCTCGCTGAAGTCCCGTGTAATATGTATGGCTGTCATTAGCCACGTTCGTAATAGCTGGCCCTGATGTGAGTGCTTTAGGCTCCCGAAAGTGCTGAGCACTCATCATAATCCTTTATGTTTGACGGGTGTTGTTACCTAACGATACATGTTTTGGGAATGAACGCAGTGAAGTGTTAAGTCCTGTATGCGAACATACACTTAATGCTCGGCTGTGTTACAATGGACATTTAAGCTGCTCACCAGTTTTTCTACCTAAGTTATAATTATAATCTTCCAACTATTTTGGAGAGATGCCTTGGACGCGCTGGCTGACTGTTGGAATGTATATAATCATTTCTAAAACACAGAACAATGTGGCAGCGATACCCTAATGTTGATGGAATACATCAGAACGCCGCCATTGCACGAGATCCCCCAGTTTGGCCAAAGCAAGTGGCTTAACAACAAGTCCCTGTTATCTATTGTGTACGACACCAGGAACCTCAACATTTTATGAATTTTGATTCAACTTATTTTAAAAGTTTCGCTAGAAAAATATTGCGGCATGAGTATCTTTAATTGGAAACGATAGAAGAAGGAGAAAGTGTCCGGACAAACGTCCCCTATGGGACCGGTTTTGAGTGGGAACGATTAGGGTTTGGTGAGAAAAACACTTCACCTAAAGGGGGCCTGAAAGGGAGGGGGGGGGGGGTCCAGTGTCCACTGTCAACTTTTCAAAATTCTCTGTGTCTCAATGTCGATTTTTCACAACGTTCCGTGTCGCTTTTTGGCTAAGTTCAGTGTCGTTTTTTTCTTCTAAAATGCCACTATCCGTGTCGATGTCGCTTTTTCGCCACTTACCCCTTCCAGACCCCTACATAAGTTGCAGATGTGCTTAGGGTTAGGAAGAGAAGTGTGTGTATGCGTGTGTGAGTGGCAAGCCATCCTCAAGCTGTCAGTCTGAGATATAAATATGGGCATGACTTACACTTTTCTTTCTCTTATCCTTTAGTGTTATGAATAAATAATTGAGGCGATCGACCTTTAGGTCACGTGCCGTTCCGCTGAACGGATGTGGGTTTGGAGGTCCGTGATGGCACACAAACCGTCCTGTGCGGTGCCCCCCCCCTCCCTCACCCACCCTTCACCCTGACGGCTTGTCGCCATCAATGCTGACCTGACGTAGAAGCGTCGCCGAAATTTACCGCCTCGGATTTTTAATGGAAATATGTTTATGGTTTACGAGCAGCATAAACCTGTCGTAGCTTTTGTCACCGCTTCCTATGTATATTGCTCCGCCCCCGCCCGTGTTTACCATTACTACTACCCCTCATCCACCCCTTCCACCTTCTCCACACCCCCCCCCCTCGCCCCCCGCCCCGCCCAACCCTCTCATCTGCCTGCCCGTCACCTACTACTACTACTACTACTACTACAGTGTCCACCCCCTTCATCTTCTCCTCACCCCCACTTAGCGACACCTCCATCTGCACGTCAATCACTCTCCCCTCCCCCCCCCCCCACACACCCTCTGCAGCCCATAGGCTCGCCATGCCTCATCACCCACAAGAGCCTCTCCACCCCCTGGCCGAGACCAATCGATCAAAAGACCTTTCGGAAATTCATTAGTTGCCCGCGATAATGGTTTATTCCTTGCCGGTGAGAATTAGTTGCGGATTGCACGGGAAGATGGGAGACTTCGCTACAGCGAAATTATGATGGGGACGACTTCTAAAAGAGAGAGAGAGGGCGGTGGGGGTGGGGGGGGGGGCGGCGCACAGGGACGGTGTTGACACTTGGATGGCCTGTGGATGGCCTGGGCTTGGCCATGGGGACAACTTCCGGTTTTGGCGATGGACAATCGCGCAGGGGTCGTCTGCCGGGCCCGTGCATGTCGAAACATGTAGGCATTTTGTACATGGAACTAGCGACACATTATTTAGTTATTCTCTCCTGTTATTAATCTGTGCGAGCAATAACATCATTTGTTTTACAGCTATGTTATTTCATTACAACAATTAAACGGCCAACTGTTACATTATTATTACTTATCGTAATAACGATATCGTAATATGGTAATAACGTATTGGCGATAATCCAAAACTGAAATGCTTCAATGCAATCGATATTGAATACTTCTCACTGTTATGCTGGTCTCGTCTACAGGTGTGTCTTCGGCAACTTGTTGCGCAAAAGATTACTTTACTACACTATTTGGGGTGTTGGGAATTAGATCGCCGCGGATATGCGAAGGCTGACATTTGCGGCGTTTAATACATTTTTCCTTTGATAATCGCACTGGTTGCATATTTAGTACAAAGTGTCATTCACCTTCGGCTTGCCCACCATTGCATGCTCTCAGTACGTGCACGAAAATACTCTTCTCATCTGGACAATTTGTTCCAGTTGTAGGAGGCCCCGGGGTACGTTTCTGTCTTATTGCCGCATTATGACCTTATCGCATGATCAGCATCCCTCAAAATACGTCTGACAGATATAGATATATCTATATATATATCCCCCCACCCCACACACACACACAGCTTGACCCTCCGGGTCCCCGGTGTTGATTATTGGCCTTTGCCTACGGTCACTTTGATGTCCCGGAAATGTGTCACTCTTAGTGGTGCGTAATGCACTTTCTACCACGGCATTGGCGGAGGGGAGGGAGGGGGGGGGGTTGTCCGGATTCTGCCATGTCCTACGGGGTGGCGCAGTGGTGTCCGGCTTGACGGGAAGGGGGCGGAAAAGGGAATAATGACTGGTGTGTGTAAAAGGTGCGTGTATGCCACCAGGCCGCGGTAGGGGGTCTGGAGGGGGAGGGGGGGCAGCCTGTGAGGCTCGAGGCGGTGGGGTTTTATATGGGAGAGGCAGTGAGGGGTGAGAGTGGAAGTGTAAGCAAGTGTATGAGCTAAACGGTGGGGGGGGGGGGTACATATTAATGCTGTTCATGGGTTGACGGTGATGCATAAGCTTGAAAGACAGATGAGGGACAGGGAAAAAGAATGCAATAACCTGTGTGTAATCCGCGTGTATGCCATCAGAGACCCGGGGTGGGGGGTAGAAAGGGGGGGGGGGGGAGGTAAATATTAATGCTGTTCTCATATGGCTGGACTGTATGACGGTGATGCGGTGGCTGCATGGGTAAGTGGTTTGGTGGGGTTGCTAGGTAACCATGGTGGTGGTCATGGTGATATTATGGCCGCTCGATGGGTTGGGTGGGTTTGGGACGCTGGGGTGATGGCGTTACCATATAACCAGACATATGCATCCATACATACATATACGCATGTATATATATATATATATATACCAGGTGCAATGCGTCATCATGACGCTGGAAGTGGAGTCCTGGGGTTAGGAGTGTGGGTGGTGAATGGGACGGGAATGGTGACGTCATGGGGACGGGGGCACAGCCACAAAGCCATAGGTGTAACCGGTCTGTGCTGGCAGCCGTCCGCCGTCAGCCCTGGGGCGCTAACTGGGGGGGGGGGCGGGGGTCCACCGTCACCCCTGGATAGAGGTTCCCTTGGAGTGGGGTTGGAGCGGGGGGGGGGGGGGTGCGGGGGCGTCCGTCGGCGGGCAGTGGACAGACACAGTGACAGATTGGACCGGGAGTCCGTGATCTGTGAGTGAATTCCCCCTAGCGGCCGAGAACGCAGCCTGTGGGGGCACATCACTTGAAGGTGGCATGTTCTGAAGACACTTCCCGTCAAGTCACAACCCTAGAAGTCACATCTACTGAAGTCCCATCTCCTGAAGTCACATCTTCTGAAATCACATCTCGTGAAGTCACTTCTGCAGTCGCATCCCTGTGTATGACATCCACTGAGAAAAGACATTGCTCAGGTCGCTTCTGCCTGTAGATGGCCGACTTCCCTGTCTTGTCTCCAATACTGTAATAAACTGTTAACCATAATGATATTTGTGTTATACTTGTCCCTTTTTCCCGGCCACATCAGTCGGATATTGTCAGAAAAAACCATCGATCAACTCACCCGCCTTTAGGCTAACAGACAAAGCCAATCTCCCGAACCCCAGGGCAAAACCGTTGATCATACGCACACATTGAGATGCTTCCCTTTTACCGGCACCGGTAACTAGCCTACTCATTTACTCCGGGTTCCAGTTTTCACGTCATCATGTTTTACTAAGGCTGCTCGCTTGTTCTATGTCTGGCTGTCTGATTCGGCCGGAGGGAGGCGGCGGCTGGTAGACAAACATAAACGACACGCCACAAAAAACAGAAACCGAACACAGTGACTTCGGTGGCTTCGTGTCTTAGAATGAACCCCCCCCCCCCCTTATCCGCCTACCCCCTCCATGTGTACTCCATGTATGAACTGCGTATATTGCTGTGACGTCGCCATGGTAAACAATGGGTCTTATTGCTGGGTCATATTTCTGCGTGTTGCTCGCTTGGTCGACGCCTACCGAGGCTAACGAGATCAAATTCTCTGAATATAAAGTGTATGCCTGTCACACCGTCATACCAGATGGTCATACCGGAAATGACGTAGGTGTTCCGGTGGTCGGCTGACTTGGACTAACCAATCAGATATCATATTTTAATTGGGAGTCCGCCATGTCAGATATTGATAAAATATAACGCACCTACACGGTGACCGGCAAAACCCAGTGCAATAAATCCCATATACCTGCTATGCAGTATGCATTGTGACCCTCCCCCCCCCCCCACCCTCCCCCTCTCCGGGATATCGATGGTAGATATCAGTCTGAAGTCTGCAATGATGAGCCATGGGGTCAAATCGTCGAACGAATCATGGTCTATCTTACTTATCCTGTCAACTGTTGGCAAGTCACTATTCCCCTCCTCTACCCCCCACCCCTCTCGCCCTTTCGTTTCCGTTTCCGTTTCTGTCATGCACATACACAGTATGGTTAGCATTAATAAGGCTTTCGGAAGAATATCGACGGAATGTGCTTTGCCCTAGGTACCCAATGTCACCTGGTGGTCGTGTGTGGTGACCACAGTGGTGCATCGCATGACCTTCATAGTATGACCTTCATGGTATAACCTTCATGGTATGACCTTCATAGTATGACCTTCAGCGTTTGTTTGCGCCGGGAGATCCACTAAATAAACGGACCTGTCCTCTCCTCGATGCCATAACACCTGAAGGATGCTTCAGCGACCGGCAAAACCCTTGACCTACACCCCCTAGACACTGCCTCCCGTGCCCGCCCCTCCCTCCTCCCTCCTCCCTCACTCCCTTTCCCATGCTGCGTGCTGTATCTGGCCGCGTCACCTGCCGAGGAAGCTTGTTAATTCATCCGCTGTGATCTACGAGCGCCAGACGAAGGTTAATTGCCCCGCCATTGTCAGTGGGTGTACGAGATCCTCCCCCTTCCTCTTCCCTAACCCCCCCCCCTCTCCCGCCCCGCCCCGTCCTGTCCATCACGACCCGTAGGCTGCCATGCGCGAATGATTGAGGTCTCACCGGAACAATGAAAATTCACCCTCAAACAGATCCCCACCACCTCCCACCATCTGTCCCACCTACTCCTCAGCCTGGTGTGGCCTGGTGTAGCCTCACCATCGCCCCCTCCCCTCCCCCCCCCCCCCCCCTCCGCCCGCCTCACCGTCAGCCCCAGACCCTGCCGCCGACTCCCCACGAATCCCTGACTCGTGACACTCGAGGGAACTCGTTCCATGATGAATCTAATCGAGAAACAAGTGTATTTGCGAATGGCCCGCTCTCGAGAAGACATGCGGTGTCTGCTCTCTCTGTCCCCGCCCTCGCCACTGATCGCCGCACACATCATGACATCCCCCGCCATATTGCGTTTTTACAGGCCGACTTTCGGCGTTTTCTCTCTTGTTGCCCTGCAGGCTGTTAGGGTGATGACGTGTTTTTTTGGTCTACTCCTCACTGTGTTGTCAGTGTTTGGTTAGTGTTGAACCATGGCCCCAGTATCACGTTCATGATGCCGCTATCAGAGAGATCACGTGTGACCACGTGCCCGCAGTGTCATGTTTGCAGTATAAAACGATAATCGTTAAAAACATAGCAAATGTCAGAGTCCACCAAAATATTATTGCCATGAGGAATAAGCTGAGAATAAGGCGCATGCGGTTATGTCGTAGGCCCTTTCATTTTAAAACTCAAAAGGGCAACACAGATATTGAAAATTATTAATACAGCAATATTGTTTCTTCGGAAAGTGTTATATGTGTCGCATGGAAGTGAGGTTCTTGGTATTTAAGAACTCACGTATTGCAAACAAAATAAATAAAAGGGCTTGTTGTGAACTCACATGATTGGTGGATCTTGTGAGGGTTTTTACGTAGTAAATCATCAAAATTCGGACATTGGTGCCGTGTTTTGCCTTTTTAAACATGATAACTTATCAATTTCGTAGAGTCAGCATTCACACAGTCAGATAATGTACCCAAAATATTTCGCCAAGAAATTTTGAAAATCATAACACGCTTTCAATGGAATATCTAAATATCATTCTTCCATCATACTGAAAGTCCCGCCTGGATACGGATTAAATCTTTTAGTTTCGACGTCGCAAATTTGTAACTTTTATCATAAGCTGTCGATATGTTTCAGCTTTTGCATTCCGTATCTTGCACTGGGCTTTAATTGGAGAATTAAAGCTCTAGTTTCTTTATCGATCGCTGTCAGGGTAATATTTCGCTACCATTGTGCCTTGTATTCAGAGTGCCAGCTCATGTGTCCATTTATCACGAACACACCGAGGAACATGTATTTTTTGTTAACGTTTTTCTGACCTGATATTATCCCTAGAGTGAGAAATATGCAAAGGTCCTTAAGGCTAATTGGGAAGGCGATACCGTCCCTATTGGCTACAATACTGGCTTGATGGCAGGGTGGTGGGGGGGGGGGGTAGGGCGCAAAGAAGAACATGGCATTAGGGTGCGGAGGGAGGGGGGGGGTGTGGGCGCAATGAATAACACGACATCGGGGTAGGAAGGGGGGGGGGGCGGTGTGAGCGCCATTAAGAATACGGCTTACACCGGAAATGGCACTGGTACCGGAAGTGTGACGGGAAGGCGGTCAATAACATGTTGTGTTTGTGCCGATCGCATCACTTGATTGGAGAAATCACTTTGAGATCTTATTGGTCTCGTTACTGCGCTTGTATCGGTGTCAGTAACAACACCTTTCTAGAAAACAGTGCGAGGGTTTAACGGATAAACAATCATACTATAGTACTTGAGTCGACCCCACCACCACCCTGTGTGGCTATCCTGGCACTGTTCATAGGGGCGTTTGTACTTCTTGCCCTCCACACATATGTGACATATTCAACAGTGTTGAATAAGCTAGCAGAAGTTTGTTTTATGCAGGGCGTTTGAAATATTAAGAGATTTAACTGAATAAGATTGTATTGTGTGCTGTGTTGTTTGTCAACATGAGGGCATCTGGCCTATTGTTGAACTGAAATAAACCATTCATTCATTCATAATGTCGATTGAACTGAATGAGGATCATATTATAATAGCACTGCCTCCAGCTGTTGCTTCAAAAACGTAGCTCACTTATCGCTTACACTGAATAGTCCATATGCTATACGAAATATACACATTTGAGATGCGAATAACCAGTATAGTCATATGAACGTTCAAGACATGATTCATTCGTGTAATATGAACGTTTAAGTTGTGACCGGTCCATGCAAACATATTCACGACGCTTAAGCTTAGGTTTATCCTTGTGACTTAGTCAAGAGGCATCTAACCAACTCAAGTTCAATCTATATGAAGGTCTATTGTAGCCCTATATAGCCATTGACTCTATCCCAGCCATACACTGGTGTTAGACCTCTTATCGTGTGTGCTGTGCTCAATGCGAACGCCGTGTTCCTTGTTCTGGGCTGCGCGTATCGACCTAGCAAGGAACAAAATCTGGGCTGGGTCTGTTGATCAAACAGTGAGTTGTTTGTGGTACGTGCCCGGTGAACGCCCAACGAACGTCAAACGAACGTCAAACGAACGTCAAACGAACGGCTCACGAGCGCCCGGGACGAAAGGACGGGGGTGCCGGGCACTGGGGCTCGGTCCATCGACCCAAACAACAAACATGCTGAGCCCCCTAATGTCGGAAGACAAACGCTTTTTCGGGTCACCCCAGTGTAGAAAAAAACTGGAAGGCCATGGCAAACAGGTTTTATATCTGCAGCAGGTGCTTTCTCCATCCATCAATCCATCCGCTCACCCATCGTGGCTTTGGCCTCTCCTCTGTGGCAGTTGAAGAACCCTTTCCCCACGCAGCTGCCTCTTCATTAGTACTGATCATCAAGCTCTCCAGCTTCCTTGTCATCTGCCTCACGTGTTTTTGTTGTTGGGTATGGGTTTGGCCTTTTCGCCACTCGTGGCTCTGATGATATTCGTCATACGTAGGCTAATGCCAACCACCAACGAAAACACCAATCCCTCATGATGAATCCCCCATGCACGCCGCCATCTTTCCCAGTGTTGTGTCAGCCACTAATCTGCATCACACCTGCATCTACACCCTAGTCTTCCTCCAGGGACATGGCTCCACTCTCCCTTCCTTCTCCCATTGACGCGATATGACCAAAAGTGGTTAAGGCGTCCTGAAGATACAACCAACCAACCAACATCCTACTCCATAGGTGCCAATGCCGTGTTAACACCAAATAACACGGTTATATCTATTTCGTCCTACCCTGAGTCCGAAATACGACGGGCAATTTCCCCGCGTTTGATCTTTCCTTTATAATTCGCTATATAGTACACACCAGAAATCCGTATTTTATTTGCCTATTCCGCCATGCCTCCGTTACAACGGATGTCCTTGCGCGAAATATATATCTTGCATACGGCGGTTTCTTTGTTTGATGCTTGTGATATGTACATGGGTTAATCCCTTATCCAGGATTTTCTCCGACGATGATCTGACAGCTGTCTGTATATTCGTCACTCTTCTATCAGAGAACTGTCGACGACCACAAACTAACATTTCGGTCTTTCTCTCTCTTTGCAGTTCGCCGGCTTCGGACTTAGCGGCTCGCCGGGGCGTCTTCAGTCGACGTCACTACGGTTCCGTGGAACTGGTAAGTAACACTCGAGTATTATGTGAACTAAATGCTGCACAATCCACAGATCGTTCATGCGGAATTTATGTATTATCATCATGTATTGTCATGTATTAGTGACTTTATGATATGCAAGAAGTGCAAGAGGATGTTGTCCTGTTCTGATTAACCTCATGAACAAATAGGTAATTTCATTTTTATTGAATAAATAATATAATAAGGGGGAACGTGAATAGAATGCTGCTTAGATAAATTAAAGTAATAATTCATGGTGATAATGCCTGTTGTGTACATTAAGACGATAAAGTAATATATCCCGTAAATTGATCAATGTTTATTTAGGAAATATCATAATTATGTTGAGCATATCGTGCTTATCTTCAACTACAGGTGCTCTCTTTTAGTACAGATCAACCTCCATGAATTGCAATTGCTACCTTGGTTTCCTTGGTGCCATATTTATTCGAAATGCGAGTCAACTTGTCCCTCCACCCCCCCCCCCCCGCCCCACCGCCAGCCGCCACCGCAAGTTTGGCTCTTCCCAGAATCCTTTGCATCTATGATATAAGTTAGAATGTTCCACGACATGGATATCTATGCTTACATGGATGTCTTGAGCTTTTTCCTTCGCCGCCGAAGTTATAAGCAAATTACTATTTATATTTAAAAAAAAACCCGGATAAGACATATTAATGTTGATGCAAAGGACGACTCGTCGTGTGTGATGGCTGGATATGAGAAATACGTCATCAAAAATCCGCCATTTTTTCACCATTTAAATATTATTATGACATATCTGCATCCTACATCGGGTTAACATGCACATAATCAAATCATGCGTCCTTCCTGTTAAGCATGTCCTCACATAGCTCACGTATGGCTCACGTGATCGCCATTTTGGACGTTAACATGAAAGCTGAGCCATGCCTTGGCCTGCTGCTTGCGTCATCATGGCGGATGTGGCGACCTTGGTTTCTATTGACCCCGTGTCGCGTAGTAGTACATCACACGGGGTTCCTTCCGTCTGTTGTCGCTGTTGTCGCTCGCCAAACAGTCGCGACATAACGACCAGCGATCTCCATGTGCCTATAGTGTCCGACCACGCCCCTAAGCGTCCAAATCAAGGGGCGAGGCCTGCAATTATGCAAGTCTGTTGACACCATGTACCCCCTGCCCGACCCTCTCCCTCCCCCCTCTTATCCCCTCACGCTCACTGGTTTTGATTTGCAAAGCAAAATAATCTCATTTCCATTGCGGCCCCTCGATGCCCCTATTTACACCTACACTATGGCAGTATGGGGCAGATAAGGTCGTTTAGTAATCCGGTAAGGTAAGGGGATGGGTTGGCAGACAGGGTCGTTTCTTAATCCGGTAGGTTAGGGGATGAGTTGGCAGATAAGGTCGTTTCTTTATCCGGTAGGTTAGGGGATGAGTTGGCAGATAGGGTTATTTCTTAATCCGGTAGGTTAGGGGATGGGTTGGCAGACAGGGTCGTTTCTTAATCCGGTAGGTTAGGGGGTGGGTTGGCAGACAGGGTCGTTTCTTAATTCGGTAGGTTAGGGGATGGGTTGGCAGACAGGGTCGTTTCTTAATCCGGTAGGTTAGGGGATGGGTTGGCAACAGGGTCGTTTCTTAATTCGGTAGGTTAGGGGATGGGTTGGCAGACAGGGTCGTTTCTTAATCCGGTAGGTTAGGGGATGGGTTGGCAGACAGGGTCGTTTCTTAATCCGGTAGGCTAGGGGATGGGTTGGCAGACAGGGTCGTTTCTTAATCCGGCAGGTTAGGGGATGGGTTATCTCTCTCACTTGTCACCGGGTACCGTGGCTGGAAGCTGCCAATGGTGGCTTCATCCCAAAACTATATGTCTTGATGTCGTCGGTGGAAAGCACACCCATACATCTTTTTTCATATGAAGTAACCTCGAAATTGACTAAATCTAAAGCCCAATTGGTTCAGTCTCATGTGCCAGAGCGTGTCTCAATAAAATAACATAAAAAGTAGTAAAAAAAAGCACGCATAAGGCTTAGAGGCGCCATCGTTTATCTACGGTGGTTGGTGGTAATTGGATCAGGATCACATTACTCCATGCAATTAAACCATCAAACCATCCACGCCTTAGGATGTTGTAAGCTCACCGCCGATTGGTTGATAACGGCACATTACATATGCTCATTTAAATTACCGTAATATTGATAAAAACCGCTACGTTAATCTTAATATGACTGATTGATTGAATTAATAAGTAGAACGCTGCCACCGTGTTGCAACCGGGTCAAGGCAGGGAGGGGAACCAGGTCCCCAGCAGTATCATCCAACTCTTTGCGGAGAAGGGCCTGGGATCTTTATTGCACGTAGTCAGACATTTGCACAGGTGGTATTTCGAACCACACCCCTGCTGCTTGGGTTGGTTCAGCCAAGAGTGCACTCCATTAGCAGGGTTCTGAAAGAGGGGGTCTAGCATCCAGTGTCAAAATATGTCGAATATCGATTTTTCACGTTCAGTGTCGCTTTTTAGTTATGTGCAGGGTTTTGTTTTCTTCTAAAATGCCACTATTTGTGTCGATGTCGCTCTTTCAGATCCTCAGTGTCGGAATTTGAGCATCAATATCGAATGTCGATTTTTCAAATATGCCTGTGTCGTGTGTCGCTAGCCCTGGTACATGCCTCTCTGACCACGCCCGTAAACGGAGCTAGGGTGAGAGCCATGCCGCTGACACGGCCGAAAACAAGAAATCGGCAGAAATCGCGGACCGGTGGCTCAAGTTGAAGTTCATAACATAATAAATATACAGTGCCTACCCGACAATGTGCGCCACGACGTTCCTAAAGCTTTTTTGACTTTCGTCGTACTTTCATTTCTTTGCTTGGTAATGTATTTTCTTGTAATCCGGGCGATTTGTGTCCTCTCTCGCTTCGTTTTGAATGCTCCGCCGCTCGCCGGAAGGTCGTGCATGGTTGCCCGGATTGGCGCGTCTGCATTGAAAAAGAGGCAGGACCGAACCGAGTGCCGCTCCCAAGGCACATTGCCTCTTAATAGCCATGATCCAGTTACGTCGTGGCGCTCTGGTGGCGCTGTCTGGCGGCGATCTCTGGTGGCGCTCTCTGACGGCGCTCTCTGATGGCGCTCAATGACAGCGCTCTCTGGTGGCACTCTCTGGTGGCGCTCTCTGGTGGCGCTCTCTGGTGACGCTCCATGGTGGCGCTCTCTGGTGGCGCACTCTGGTGGCGATCTCTGGTGGCGCTCTCTGGTGGCGCTCTCTGGTGGCGCTCTTTGGTGGCGCTCTCGGGTGGCGCTCTCTGGTGGCGCTCTCTGGTGGCGCTCTCTGGTGGCGCTCCCTGGTGGCGCTCTCTGGTGGCGCTCGCGGGTGGCGCTCTCGGGTGGCGCACTCTGGTGGCGCACTCTGGTGGCGCTCTCAGGTGGCGCTCTCTGGCGGCGAGCTCTGGCGGCGCTCTCTAGTGGACTGCTGGCCACACAGCTGCGATGAGTTAGCGATGTGTTTCACACGTGTAGCCGACCCCCATCAAGTAAATGCCAGAGCGTTAAGATCTATGCCTACTTCCGGTCGTTTCACGCGTCCCAAGCGGTCACATGATGGCACAGCGACGCGGTTCCGTCTCGCTGGGTCGGTTTTAATGGCACCTCTGACTGTTGCTGCGTCTGCTGGGTCGAGTGCTTTCCTTTGACTGCCGACCGCTAGGGGGCGTTTAAGCTTGTCACGTGGTGTCAGGAGCAGTAGTACCGATTAGGTCGGTATCCGGGTGAGGAATTGGAGCAGGGGCCAGGGGGCAGGGGGCAGGGGCCAGGGGGCAGGGGGCAGGGGGCAGGGCGCTGGCGGCGATGGGGCTGGGGGCAGAGAGCAGGGCGCAGGCGGCGAGGGGGGCGGGCGGGGGAGGAGGGCGGGGGGGGGGTGGGTGGCAGGGGGAACGGTTCCGGGTGGCGAGGGTAGATTTAGGTTAGTTTAATCTCTGATGGTGTGTGGTGCTCGGAAAATGTCCACCAGGGGGACTGTAAACAGTATGGCCACGTGGCATCGGTTTTGTTAAGCGGATGCCATAGGCAGATTGCGGAAGTGACGTCATTTATGTCAACCGGTCTGGCCAGGATCGCGTTGTGGTTGAGTCAGTACCTTCCAATATGGCCGACTACTGTGATGACGTGATAACCCCGTGCTGCGTTCATAGGAAATGTTTAATTACTTGTTTGCAGCAAGTGAACCCTATAAACTGCAAATGGAGAACAGTGTCAGTAAGGGAGAAGTCAGAAATGATATTGTTTGATATTTCTATTGCAGTTGCATTTTATGACCTAATCAGATTGGATCATCATTATGATGCATTGTTCGGTGCTTATCATTGTTGCAATCATTGCTGTAACAATTGTTCTATGGTTATTACTTCGTTGTGATGTCGGCAAAATGCCCGTACAGTCACTGGGTGCACACCTTCTCAATTAGATCACAATGAGCTAACCAGTGTAAAAATAATTACCATTAGATGTAATATTATTTTAAAATAACGAACTTGTTGTCTTGCAATTAATTTTGTGTGGTTCGTTAACGCCGCCGAGAGTTCACTTTGATCGTGGATTTCGTTGTCGTTGGAGTGGTCCGAGGAACTGATAGCGCGGTTCTTTGGTCTGTTTCTTTCTTTTTTTTACGGATTTGTTTTGTAGTCTTTTTTTCATTCTGGTCGTAGAGCAATCATTGTGGGGTCACGACCGCTAGGTGGCGCTGGTGGTGCGGAGATTCTCGCAGGGGTCATCGCTCTTACAATCTCGCCCTTAAGGTGCCGCTAAACCCATGCCTGCCTCCTATCCGGGGGGCGGGGGGGGGGGGCAATTTAGAAATGCAGTGCAGAGGACGATATTGCCGTGTTTTTTACCATGTTTCACCGCGTGATATCACTCCGCCCGCGCCTAACCACCGCCGTCGTGACCGTCATAAAGGACATGATATCCTTCCGCGGGACGGTTGCTACGCTGTCCTGTTGAGTGAGACATCAAACCGCGTGATTATTAGGGAATGGCACCGACACGGGGGCTGTGCCAGCTGGCCACGTGGTATGGCAAACACGCAATCTCCCGGAAATGTTTTACGCAACTCCATCATGGGTTGTTGTCGGGTTTTGGGGGGGAACAACCGACTCTATCGTGCTTCTCTGCGCGTAAAAGTCTCCACTAGACGGCGCTGCGTCGTTGCGCCGTGTCTCGTCCGAGCGTCTCGTGACGTCACGGCGTCTCTTCGTGGTTGTTATTGTTCGTGGTCCGCTTTCAGACCCAACACCTGAGCCCTGACAACGGGCCTCCGTCTGCCCCCCCCCCTCCACCCCTCACTATCCCCACTGCACCCCCACCCTGGCGGCCTATTCACCACCCACCAACCCTCGCCGTTCATGTTCAAGCGGCATGTCTGATAGCACAAGGCTGTATATTGCGAATTGCAATGAAAATCATTCGATGCGAGCTGTACCAAACTAAGAATTTGTCCTGACAAACAGATAGCGACAATGGAAGCCATCCGAAATTGATTTAAGTACAGTTTCCATCAGTGCCAGGGAAAGAGACGATTAACTACCGAAGAGGGATCCAACATGGGATCTGTCTCGGGAGAAGCATCGAATGGAAGTGTTTCTCCATGTCTTTTCTTCTTTCTTCTTCAGGCAAGGATTAAAAAACTCATCATAATGAGTCCCTAAGCCCTACCCTAGATCCCCCCACCCCCTGTTTGCTGCGCCATAGGCCCACCACCGTTACACACAACTCCCAACATGGCGTTTTATGAGAATTCCTGCATCTGCTTAATCGCACTGTTGATTTGTTTCTAGCTAATCCCGACGGATGCGGACGGGACAGCGACAACGGCCGGTCGCTTCCGAGTGGAGACTGGGGAGCGGGAAGGAGAGGACGTGAGTCACGTTTGTCTTATTGTCCATTAACCGACCAGTGAAATGTCAATATTACAGAGATAAGCGCAGTTGCCGAAATAATAATGGCCTTTCATGGGCCATAGTTATTTGGGTGTTTTTTTTTTCGATAATAATAAATGTCAAATTTGGAAGCAAGACAATTTATTTTGTCTGATTATTTTGTGGCCCGATTTTCTTTTTTTACGATAGTAATAATAAATGTCAACTTTGGAAGCAGGAAGAGTTACTGTATCTGATTCTATTGTAGTCAGACATCCTCGTTATCTGAATATTGAAACGAGCATGTGTATGAGTAACTAGTCGTTGGTGTGATTGATGTATTGATTGGTCAGATAAGCCATGGCAGGTTTGCACTAAGTGCGCTCTTCAACGATGGTAAGTGGTGATATTTGGCTGAAGAATGCCGATGTATGTTGAGCGATGTTAGATCGCACTGCCACCCATGTTATTGCCAACGCTCGGTCACCTCTCGCGAGATCTTGATTGATCGTATCTCGTTACGAGACCACTCCAGTATTGATTATCTCTCCCCATTTAGCTGTCGTCGTGAACGATGCTTAGGTAAATGTCATGGTTATGGTTTCCAGGTTTCAAGCCCCGTGCACAGCCCGGTTCACCTGGAAAACCCGGAATTTCAGACCCGATGGTACTTCAAGTACTTCTTGGGAAAATGTAAGCAACTTATTGGATATAAAGCATGTATGCTATTATGGTGAAGTCTTACGGTATTGCCTTGATGATGTCCCTTCTCCAAAAACAAAAGAAAAATTGACGAGATATTAACTTCAGCAAAATACAATAATCTAATATAACACACTTAAGCAAACATAATATTATTGGCCCAGAGCGGCTTCGTGCGCCTAATAGTGACCTAAACACAATGAAAATCATTTTTTTATACTTTTACCGTTCTAGCTGGACGTTTAATGTGCTATTTTACCGATTCCAAATCATTATTGGACGCGATGATCCCCTGCATCCGGGTCTTATTTCCGGACGCCTGTGATTGGTAGCTATTTTGGGGCACCAGTTTATGTTCGCATTCCATCATTATGATGCGGGTCCATACCGTCTGCCTTTGAAGTAAATGTAAACCATCCTGCTCTAAATTCCTCGCATTCTTTCGTGTCGACCTGAACGACCTTTCCCGACATCCATTTTTTGTCAGAAAATTCAGAAAACCTTGTTCGGTATCTGATCCGGAACAAATGGAATTTTACAGATTTTTGCCAATTGAAATGGGCTTCCACGCGAGGATGTTGTCCTCTGTGTACTCACCGGTCGTGAATACTTATGGGTAACCCCCACAATAGACCGATCTATACTCCGACACTAAACTCCGCCCACGCTTGAGTCCTTTTCCTTAATCGTGAGTAGGAAATTGACAACCATAGCTGATGGTAGGTGCGAGTGAGAAGTACTCATCTCTGAAACTGACAAGAAAGTGACATGCTGCTTTGTTTGTTCGACTTGTTTGTCGGACATAACGCGCGAGGAAGACCTATTTTTCACCACATGATTGGATAAAAGCAGTGACGTCAGTGACTGATTGACAGCCTGGATCGGTCTATTATCCACCGGTACGTCCCCTCCCTCCTCCCCCCCCCCCCACCCCGCTCCCACCCCCTAAACGTACTATCGGTTATTGTTCATCCGACACCTGCCAGACCCACGAAGCAGCTGCTTATATTGGGGACTGCCTGCATAATTATATAGACCTCTTCAATTTCATGCTCTGCAGCCGTAGGTCCCCTTTCGATCCCTTGATGACGTACCACGCCATAGATACCGGACCTGAAGGCGTGGTGTGGTTCGATTTCCGCAGCTCTCTGTATGTCCCTCCAAGCCCACTCTCCTTCCATTTATAGGGTACTTGGGCGGCCTAAAAACCACCGGAAAGTCCCGTTTTCTCATTGGATCTGGGCGTTTTTCTCACTGCTGGACCTAAATGTTTAAGGCCACCATATAGCGGATTGGAAAGTACTGTACGTTGAACGTAGTCCCGGAGGAAAGCGATGAGACTCGAGGGAGAATTGGGAACTGAGAGAATAACGTCCCTTTCCAGACAGTCACGTACCAACCCAGTGAACCTGATCACCGAAGCCATTGGGAATCTGACTTTACGGTTTAAATTGGTGTATACGTTGAATATAAAGTGCCACTGAAGGGCTAAACCATGATTAACTGGGACCGTTGTATTGTTTTCGTTAATAAAACGGTTCTTTATTGTTTATTTTCGTCCTACAAACAAGTTTAATGTGTCATATGTCATGCTTTGGAAAATGGCTTCTGTCTCATTCATCGTATATTATGGATGAATTCTTGCTTATTATCAGACGAAGTTTTGTTTTCCATTAAATTACGTTGGCTGTGATTATATAAACATGACAGTTTGCTCTGTTTGCTGTAGTACACCAGAACTACGTGGGGTGTGACTGCGACATTGATTGTTTGCTTTTTCTGCTGCAGTACACCAGAACTACATGGGGTGTGACTGCGACATTTACAGTTTGCTCTGTTTGCTGCAGTGCACCAGAACTACATGGGATGTGACTGTGACATTGACAGTTTGCTGCAGTACACCAGAACTACGTTGGGTGTGACTGCGACATTTACGGTTTGCTCTGTTTGTTACAGTACTCCAGAACTACGTGGGGTGTGACTGTGACATTGACAGTTTGCTGCAGTACACCAGAACTACGTGGGGTGTGACTGTTACAATGATAGTTTGCTGCAGTACACCAGAACTACGTGGGGTGTGACTGTTACAATGATAGTTTGCTGCAGTACACCAGAACTACGTGGGGTGTGACTGTGACATTGACAGTTTGCTGCAGTACACCAGAACTACGTGGGGTGTGACTGTGACATTGACTGCTTGCTGCAGTACACCAGTACTACGTGGGGTGAGACTGTGACATTGACTGTTTGCTTTGTTTGCTGCAGTACACCAGAACTACGTGGGGTGTGACTGTGACATTGACAGTTTGCTGCAGTACACCAGAACTACGTGGGGTGTGACTGTGACATTGACTGCTTGCTGCAGTACACCAGTACTACGTGGGGTGAGACTGTGACATTGACTGTTTGCTTTGTTTGCTGCAGTACACCAGAACTACGTGGGGTGTGACTGTTACAATGATAGTTTGCTGCAGTACACCAGAACTACGTGGGGTGTGACTGTGACATTGACAGTTTGCTGCAGTACACCAGAACTACGTGGGGTGTGACTGTGACATTGACTGCTTGCTGCAGTACACCAGTACTACGTGGGGTGAGACTGTGACACTGACTGTTTGCTTTGTTTGCTGCAGTACACCAGAACTACGTGGGGTGTGACTGTTACAAACATAGTTTGCTGCAGTACACCAGAACTACGTGGATTGTGGCTGCGACATTTACAGTTTGCTCTGTTTGCTGCAGTACACCAGAACCACGTGGGATGTGACTGTTACATTGACTGTTTGCTGCAGTACACCAGAACTACGTGGGGTGTGGCTGTCACATTGACTGTTTGCTTTGTTTGCTGCAGTACACCAGAACTACGTGGGATGTGACTGTGACAAGGAACCTTTCTTCCTCTCCGTGGTCGTCACAGACGCAAACAATCACAACGTGGCTCAGTACCGCGCCATCTTGTGGCGGAAGCAGGTAAGTGGCGCCGTGACGTCATCACCAATCCTCGGCCCACGGACGCTGAGCGCAAAACTAGATTGTGTTGCTATTTCTGGGGCATAATGATAATGAACGACGATTCCACAACTGGCCAATTATTCTGAGCAGTTTTCCACCTTATGGGCTATCGTTGCACTATTTTAGGTTTCTTTGTATACCAACTGAATAAGTGAGGCTCTATTTCTGAGGTAGTTTTATGCTTTGTGGGCGTGTCAAGTGGGCGAAGCCCTCTACTAATCATTGTGTCTAGCTTTTGAACAGTTTATGGCAACATAACGTGGGCTCGTGTGACGTTTATGGAAGCCTTTATTGAGATTATTGAAGCGCAGGAGATTTTGTTGGGGCCTATGATAATTATAGGGTATTAAAGTTACTCACACAGCAAAATCGTCTCGATTTTTTTTCTCTTTTGCATGGAAATGATGTATTTCATATACAGTTAACATTGACACAGTCAGATATTGTATCCAGGAGGTTTCTCCAACAGATTTTGCAAATCATGATGTAAGCGGTAAAATGTTGTGTGAGCAGTTTTAACTTTAGGGCAGTTTCATCTACTAGAAGTTGAAGTGGTTCAAATGCACATCAATATGTTAAAGTAGCTCAATCGACAATTTCACAGACAGTTATTGGATAGTTGGGTTTCAATGACAGATCTGTTCCCAATAAACTACATGTCGCCTCGTCAGTATCGGTCGAAATCGGTGTGTTCTAATGTTTATTGTTGAATTGTATCTACCAACTTTAAATACAGCTTGATGTATTACATAATCGTATCTTATTTTGCTTGTGATATATAACAATGCCAGCATTTTCGTTGACATTCCCCACGCTCGATGGAATGTGCTTGCATTGTTCCTTGTGTATTCAATTCAGTCTCTTCCTTCGATTTTTTTCTTCTAAATGTCTTCGGCAAGGATTTGACAAAATTGATTGATGTGGATTTTAACAATCTATCTTCAGGGTAACAAGAAAATATGCCTCTCTTACAACCCGAACAAACCATTGACGGTGAAGGCCATTTTGAGGTAAGTGAAGCCAGTTCAGTTCAGTTCAGTCATGGTGGAAGTAATTAACTGGCACAATTTCAGCACCTCTGTTTCATTTTCCCCGGTTTGCTTGTCCCCGGTTTGCTTGTCCCTGTATTTATATACAGATCGAAGGTCTCTTCTCGCAAATTTTGCAAATCGCAAATTTTCAGTGGACCCCTCTCTTTTCAAATTCCTTGATCCGCGCCTGCAAATGTGGCCACAACTACTTGTCATTACTTAAATTCAAGTAACTGTTTTGCCAATTTTCATCAATATTAATTTAGCTGCGGAAGCATTTTATCTGCGAAGATGTGTATCCAATAATTGGCCTAACTCGCCGAGATAGCAGTATAGGTGATCTCGCTGTTTGCATATTCATGGGATCTTTATCCTACGACCACACAAATATGGCCACAGCGGGGCGCGAACCACGGATCCACGTGCCGTTAGGCTCTCAGGTGGCCTGAGCACTCAAGGCCATGGCTGACCTGAGGTCCATCTTTGGTTCGCCGCCATGATTGCACGTGTGTTAGGTTCTCTCAGGCAGCCTGAGCTGAGTGACGCTATGTCTCGCTGTGCCTGTCGCTGGCTGTGTCATACACGGCGTTGGACTGACGTGTGACGTCACAATGTCGCCACGACACTGCCATGGGCGTGTCGCGTGGGTGACCTGTGACGTCACAATGTCGCCACGTCACTCTCACTCGATGGGTGGGTGGCAGTCTTCCGGTGCGTGGACGAGGATGAGGGGAGGTGGGGGGGTGGGGTGGGGTGTAGGCGCAGGGAGGATAACGGTCAAGATACATGGCATGGGTCGGGGTGGACATGAGGTAGATGTGGAGGGGGCGGACGACGCAGGAGGAGGGGGGGAGCTGCAGAGAGGGGGGGGGGCAGGGGGAGGGCAGGGATGTGGGGTGGGGGGTAGAGAGGGCAGGCAAACGCGTGGTTTAGCTGTCATGATCTGGGATGGGATGGCGTGACTGACTATTCTGAGACATGGGTGGGATGCCTTACACATCGTCCTCCCACGGCGGCCCGCCGCAGCCTTCCGCAGAACTCCCACTGGCCCGGTTCACCTCTCTCCGTGTGGGTCGTATGTACTTGGTGCCCCGGATGACTTTTCCACACAACGCGTCAGAGAGGCTTGGTTTTCCTGTGGGGGTGTATGTGTGTGTGTGTGTGGCGGGGGGGGGGGGGGGGGGTCAGTGAATAGGTCAGTCGCAGTCGCGCGTCCTAGTTTATGCCAAATATAGACGATCCTATTTCTCTAGATTTTCTAGCTGCTGATCAGTCTAAAGCTCCTGGCAATCTTTGGCATTTCAATTTTCCTGTCGCAATTCTGCCTCACTATGAGGCCTCGTTAGTGAAGCATTGTGCACTGTAGCCTCAAGCGGAGGAGTAATATCTGTCCATTTTGATTTGAAATGTCACCGTGGTCGACAGGCAGCGAAATCGATTACTCAATAACCGGTTGTGGGTTCAAATCCCTCCTGTGACTGGCACAATGTCATCACCTCCATTTCATTTTCCCAGGTTTGCTTGGGGCTGTATTTAAAGGTGGCCTACAATGCTATTCCATTGCGTATATATAGGGTATTATCGCCCAAGACGATTTTGCATAAGCTAAGCGTGCCGTAATTTTACGTTACCGCAATGCCATATTTTTCCTTTGTAGCCACTTTGATGTGACGAAAGTCGAGCGAGGCCCGAAGGAAATATTCAACCCTGAGCTGCAGAAAGACCTTCTACTATTGGAAGAACAAGAGGTCAGATCCGTTCAATTGCTCGGTCCAAGGACGGTGTAAAAATAACCGATATTTATTGCAAAAACAACGATCTGGGAACGTTTAACGGTTGTATTATCTTCATCTTTAGCGGTATATAAATGATAAATGAATCCGTTCAGTTGATGTATTATTATAGATATAATGTAAGGGCGAATTCCGCTTCTTCGGTGTCATGCGGCAGTTTTTGTTCTCTAACCTCCCCGCTTCTCCGTCCATAGTTTAACAATATAAATGCAAAATACAATACAAATATATATTGTCCGTGCTGTGAAGTGGCACGCTGCCTCGTTATTTATCCTCACTATTTTCTTTCTTTGGAAACTGATAATTCATTACAAAAAAAACACACTGAGTTTTCTTTTGCACCTCATGTGGAGTCTTCATCAAATACCTTTGACGAATGGGAATACGAATAGAAAGAATAATTTATTGAAGACACGGAACCATTTATGACGTGGTTTGTGAGCAATGAATGATTAGCCGTTATTACACGTATATGGATGCGAATAATGATTACTGTCGAGCTATACACTGAGGCTTTTCTTTTACTTTGCACATATAACACGAATAACAACTTGGATTGAGATGATATGTAGGTAATGTCGCAACATGATGTCAGATTTCATGACCTCATTCCTATGTTGAAATATGTTTTGGTCTTATTACTTTCAATCTTATGCGTTTTATTTCTTTGCAGGGATCTGTTAATTTCAAATTCGGTGTCCTGTCGGTCAAAGAAGGGCAAACCGCTGACGATGAAATGTACAGCAACGGTAAGGCTCAAATGGGTGTTGTAAAGGCAAATATTGAGATAATTGAATCAATACTAGGCTGCCTCAAGTCACTTAATGCGCCACCAATTAAACGCAGAAATTTTGTAAAATGAGGTCCGGTATGCAATATCTGCAAGAATTATCTGCAAGGATTATCTGCAAGAGTTAGGACCTGCAGTCTGGTTCAATGGTATGACCTGTGCAGGACAACCGCCACTGAGCAAAAAGCCAGAATAGTAAGATCTCCAGCCTACTTCATGTTCTAACTTGCGGGTCACAGCCAATCGAGTGAAGCGTGACAATGTTCATTTTCCTCATGGCCACCTCGGCAAAATGTTTATTGTCTGTCTTTTCATCGTTCTCATTGTGTTTGTGACGGGACAGTTATAACCAACCCTATGAATATGTAAATGTGTTCATGTGTTTGACTTGTAGAACACTCAACGGAGGAGTTTGAGAAGTTTTACGGCCTACTTGGAGACCGGATCCGGCTAAAAGGATGGGAGAAATACAAAGGAGGCCCTTGACACGAAAAGTAAGCAATAGACACGACTCACGAGATCTCACGAGATCAGCTTTAGGTCCATCAAGTGTGGACCAAGATGACGATAACGCCACACTTGATGTTAGAGCTATCGACTCAACGAGGTGTAGAAGATGTTATTCTTGAGGAATACGTGAGCTATGCTGAAATAATGGATTACAGATAAGGTCGAGAGAAGGACCAGGATGAGGTGACGTCTGTCCACATTTTCGGGATCCGTCTCGCTGCTTACGCTGTTTGCGGTATTCATAGTGTGATAGTCAAGGGTGGCCGGGCCCTGGTTTTGAAAAGCCGAGTGGGGGTAGGGGCGGGGGGCTTAAGTGGATGAATGAGTGAGCATATTTGTCAGGTTTTTCGTATGGATTTAGAAAGCAACTAAATTAGCCTATATTATGAACGTGACGAGTGGGCCATAAAATAATCAGACATGACTGCGTTGTGTCTCCATTATTAAGCAGAGTTTATCAACAAAAGTGTCATTTTGCGTGTCACGTGTATAATATATTTATGGGTGTGTACCCTGCACTTGGCGCGCGCGATCACGACTGATCCATCCGTCTCCGCCGAGAACGCCACCCAGTGGCTTCGGTCTCACGATGTATCTGTCTTTAAACGCGACCCGCAGACAGTGGCGCCCCCTCGCGGAGACTTTGCGG